>JAVJIF010012082.1:0-123924 GCA_038442645.1 Agave tequilana | reverse complement strand
AAAATCCTTCAAAAACATGAAATCAAGCATATGTATTTCATGAATTATACTAAATACATAAAAGCTCAAGCACTCAAGTCCATAAAGCTCAAAATTATTTTGAAAAGTAAAAGATGAGTGTTCAAAGGTTATGTAAATGGCATTTTCATGAAAATAAACAATGAAGCTCAATCAACATGAATCTCATTTTAGACAAGACATGAAATTTTATTTTCATTAAAAACAAATCATGAAATTTTTTATTTTTCATCTTAAAGTAAACTTCAAGGTATATGTATGATTTATTCAATCCTAACATACACATACATCCCAAATATAAAAGAGTCTATTAAATGTATTTGCATGAAAGCAGAGACTCACGGTATACATGTATATTTATTAGATTTGAATTAAAATACATATACATGAAGTAAGGCATAAAATAGGCAAAACATGTATAAAAGAGAATCATCAAAACTAGTCTATACATATGCATATAATGGATACAAGTGAGCATGAAGTTCAAATATATATGAGTCAATTGTAGTTCACTATTCATATATGTATAAATGCAAGTTTGACACATTCTACATCTAAGCATGTAAATACCACATAAAGCACAAAAATACATAAACATGAACATGCCCAAAATAATATGAATGAACAAGCATGAACATGAATAAAAGGGAGTTTAGAGATTGTTACAACTCCAAAGCTCCAAATATGGTGGTTGTCCCACCAAAGCTCCTTGATAGTGATGCATCCCAAAGTATGTCCGTCATTTCCAAGTGCATCCACTACCAAGGCACCCAATCCTCTCACGTCTTGTGAGAGCCCTCACCTACATCAAAAGCAAAAGGTGGGGGTTTTGGTACCCATATTTTCTTGGGTCCTTGGGGGTTAGTCTTGTAAGAAACCAAAATCTTTTATTCTTAGCAAAATTAAGAGAATTAATATATCATAACAAAACTTTGCTAAATGGCCTTTGCCGGCCACAATGTGTACATACGTACACCTTAGTATGCTTATGTGTAGGAGTGTGATCATGTTGTGCAACATAAGCATGATGATGTGCATGAATGGATGGAGTTTGTTTCTTAGAAAACATAGACTCCAATCTAGTGTGATTGAATGCACAAGAGTTCAAAGTTGAACTCAAATTATTCATTTTATTTTTCAAAACATTAATCTCACTAGTGGTGGCATGTAAAGCATGGTAAGATATATGATCATTTTTCTTTTTCTTTTTCGAAACAATTCTTTTTCTTTTTCAAAATCTTTCTTTTTAAAGACTTTATTTTCTTGAAAAACAACTTCCTTTTGTTTTCCACCAAATCAATTTTATCCTTCAAAATAGTGTTCCCTTCACAAAGATCATTCAGCTTAGACATGAGGGAAACATTTTCATTTTTCAAATCTTTATTTTCTTTTTCTAAGCATGCCATTTTATTTTCTAGTGAATCTTTTTCATTAAGCATGGCATCAAAATTCTTTTTCAAATTTTTGTTATCTTTTTCTAAACATCAATATTAGATTAAATGAATCTTGTTCTATATGCATGCAAGCAATGTTCTTTTTTAAATTTAATTTTTTCTTTTTAATCATGTCATATTTTTTAAGCAATAGATGAACAAGTAGATAGCTCATCATATGACATGTCCTCATCATCGGATTCGGTGTTTACCACAAGGGGGTTATCCCTTGGACCATATAGCACGCGTTGGAGGTGTTGCTTCAACGTCCGAATCGCTCCCCGCATAGTATAGATCCTTTTCGCCAAGGGAGGTGAGGGTGTTCCATACTACAAAAGCCGAATCAAAGTTAGAAACCCTAGATAAGATTCTTCATTTAGGGTTGACTTTAAAGCATGAAGGCTTTGCATTAGCCTCAAAATTCTTACCATCTAAAGAATATGCATTATTAGTAGTGGCAAGATATACATGAAAACCTAAGGCTTTGAGGTACAAAGACATCTTAACCTTCCAAATGTGGATGTTAAGAATGTCAAAGGTGGGTGGTGACATGAAGTCCATGGTGTGTGTACAAAATATTGTGATTAGCCTAAAAAGAGGATCTTTAACTCTAGGTTGTTAGACCCAATATCAAGAGCACTTGGCTCTGATACCATTGTAAGTTCACCTAGAGGGGGGGTGAATAGGTGATGGCTAATCTAATGGTCACTTAATGCCAAATGATGCAAATAATGCGGAAGCTAAAAACAATTATGACCTAATAAAACTTTTACACTAAACACCACGTATAACCAAGAGTGTTGCCGAATTCCCCGTGAAGGGCTCTGGACAAACTCCTCTAGATTCCCCTTGAATGGGTTGAGGTGCCGCGTTGGCTCTCTGGTTAAATACAAGTGTAAGTCAACAATCCCAAGCAAGTATATCAATTAAGCACACAAAGAATATCAAGCATAAAGATAAAGACAAGTAATAATCATGCAAGATATAATAAGAGATAGAGAGAGAGAGAAATGGCAATTGCAAACACAAAGGGTTTATTTCGAGTTCGAGCACACTTGCTCTACATCCCCGCCTTCGACACACGAAGGATTTTCACTATGCAAGATCCCAATGGATCTCTCCCCAGTGCCGCAACACCTACAAGCCCTCGACTCCCTAGTCCTGTACACACGCAAGCTTACTAGCTCGCCGAGGCCGCACCTCCAACAAATCACGGAGTTCACACAAGAACTCTAAACCACCACGAGCACACTTGCCCGTCTCCTTAAAGTACAAAGATGAAATCTTTGGTGATCTACAACACTTTGATCACCAATTACAAACTCTCACAACACAATCCTATGGATAGATAAGGCAATGGATAGCTCAAGTGATTATGAGAAAGCAAGGAAAGAACTATGGTGAAAAAACTCAAGAAATCACTTTAAACACTCTCTTGTTAAATCTCTCCTTTTGATGGGAATATTTGCTCTCAAATATGTGGAGAAAACTCTTTTAAAAGAATGGGAAAAACTGGCTCAAAGCTCTCCTAAAATCTTGGCTTAAAATAATGACAAGACCCTCATTTATAAGCCAAAAAATATAGCTGTTGGGGTCTGTCAGAGCTGCCGGTCGACCCCGTGCGGTCAACCGCCAACAGTCAGAAATCCGACCGTTGGAGCCACGGTCGACCGACCCACTGGAGCTGAGAGTCGAACTCTCTGTCGGTCGACCCGTAACGGTCGGCCGAACTTTCCAGAGAGCAGAGCTCTCGGGAGCGGTCGACCCGTACGGTCGGCCGTCCTCCAGCGCACAAAGGCGTGCACGTCTTGCACGTCGGTCGACCGGTCCGGTCGGCCGACTTCAGGATTAGTCGACTATAAAGGTGGTAAGTCGACTTATCCGAAGCCTGAAACAGTTTTCTGGGAATAAAAAGTTAGTCTTTTTGGCTCAAATAAATCCCATAAAATACTTAAAAACTAAAACTACAAAAATAGTTTTACTAATATACTTTGATAAACAAACATGCTTGCACAAAATCAAGGCATGTTATAAAGATTGGACTATTTTTGTAACTTGGAAATATTTTGGCTCATGATAAAAACTATATTTTCCAAAACATGTTTTCTAAACTTTGTTTTTCCAAAACATCTTCAAATACAAACACAAGATTTATATTCATTTTAAGGCATAGTGTGTATGGATATGATCCACTACATAATCAAGATGAAATATCTATGTTTTTGTCATTAAGCTCTAAATATGATTTATATAGTCTTTAACCAAAACCATATTTAAACAACTTTTCTAAAAAGAAATTCTTTTATGTATTTTTCAAAACATAAATTCTTTTATGAAAACTCATCTATATCAAGAGTGTGTGTGATATCTACTTGAGCAATCCACCACTATTCTATCCTTTACATTTTACTCTAAAACAAAAACAAATCTTATACCTAGACACAAGTCTTCATCTTCTTAAAGTCTTCACTTGAAGGCTTCTCATCTTCTTGACTTGGTTCAAGATTGAACCAAAAGCTCCTTGATCACACCGTGCTAGCTCCAAATCTTGACATTTTATCCTTTGTTGAGCTATGCACCTACTAAGATCTTGATAATGAATCTGTCACTAATTAAACACAAGATCATTAGTAAACATAACTTCATGAGTTGATCATCATCAAAACTAGGGTGATAGGCCTTTGGGCCAACATGTTGGTTATATAGTTAATAATTCACAATTTTCTTTATTTCTTTTAATTACTAGCCAAATCATCCTCTGCATTCACATGTGAATTCAAACCGCACAACATATGCATACATACTTATACGTATATCACTTACTAATACTAGATTTCTAATCACATTGACGCGATGTTCAATCTTTCATCCGTATTACAACTTTCAATAATTAATGTAATTATCTAACTCTTATCGGTTAGATATAATCGGTGTCATTATAAAGATGTAACTTCCAAGCCTAATAGAGGATTCTGATGTTCTGCTAAATCAATTACGATACCCGAAAGTCTCTGGTGTATAGAGTAGGTATACCAAAATACTAGTTCAATACTATCGATATTTATTTTGTTGATATCGAATTATCCATCATAATCGATATACTTAATGTTAAGTTGTCAGATTTACTCAAAACTGACTCTAACTGGTTTTCACCAGTTTAATTACTCACTTAATACTTATACACCATCATCAGTCACTTATTATCTGATAGTCATCAGACTTGACCTTATTCAGTAGTTTTTCATTAGTAATCATTAATCGCTAAAAAGTACAATATCGACGTATGAGTTGTAATTCAAAGATTTTGTTTTCCACCTCTCATCAGGTTCGATAAATATTAGTTATTTATCCAAAATATTGCTTTCGATTGCTACCGATTAACAACTAATCGATATATATAAATATATATGCCATCAGCTGACTCTTGCTGCCTCAAGTGTGCTAGTTGATACACAAAATCACATTATGAACATATATGTGTGTGTGTGTGTGTTGTGTGTGTGTGTGTGTGTATCATGAAACACAACAAATACGAAAGCAAGATTCGGAAGATCAATACTCGATATACTACATAATATTTGAGTATTCCGTGTACTTAGCTTAACAATAAGCTTTTGATGTTCAATTTATGTATCAAGCATGTCCGGTGGTGCTAGAATTCAGTTGCTCTAATTCAGTTTATTATCAATTACCTTAATCAGTTCCATCATTATCGTTCACGTTCACGGTTGCTAATTCACCGAAATATCCCGATCCCATCCGAGTTATCAATATTAAACAAAACCTTCAATAGTTTAATCAGTACGCTATTTCTATCTTACTATATCTATTCATTTATCCCATTTAACAGAGGTTTCTATATCACGGTTACATCGAGTCACTTGAAGATAATTTTCAATTTCATTTGCTTAGTTCAATTCTAATATCAACTTTAGATTCTGCTTATATCAGTATCAACATAACCGATTCTATAATTATCCAATCATGGTTGATGGGTCTCAAGTGATCTTTTATCTGAATTGATTTCTAATTATCTCTTACTAATAAGTAAACATTCATAATCTGTAATCGATTCCCCGTTGTCACGTTTACTCTACTCACCGGGTACACCGGTGTTAAACAACCACCGTCTGATTATTATTATCCATAACTACAAATTTCGTAATGACTTGAATATCACTTGCATATAATATCAATCTTCACTTAACTAATCATGATTATTATCTTACAAGTTAATACACATGCAATGCAGTGTTTAAAGGAATCAGGGTTAGACTTTACCGACTTAATGATTTTCAGTTAAAGTAATGTTCATCACAGATGGATAGATGGTATTAGCTGAAGATTTATACTTAACAATTTCTATCAAAGCCCAGCGTTTAATTATTCGGTTCTTAATTCTAGTAAATACTCGTAACATATACACGATGCTCAAAATTCCACAAATACATAACTTATGTGGCACCCATACCGATACACTTACAAGCGCTTAGGTCATGTCTATACTAATTATAAATGGCAAGACACAACTTGACATCAATGTTCTTACACAAATATACGTAACATATCCGTGATTCATTATTCGGATACTCTATTTGGATTTTGGTTCTATAAAACCAATTCACTATTACAATAATTGTCACAATCATCTTTTTAATGATGTAATCTCTTAATTCTCATGAAACATATTATTAATAATTTATCAATAACAATTATTTCTAAATTGGGGAAAATCAGACTTGAGTTAGGACTTCCACTCACCGGGTATACCGATAAATTTTAAACACTCAATACCATATATTGATCACAATATGTGTAGCTCTCATTTCACGATCACAATGGCTCAAGAATCACCTGAATCCGACTTCAGATGGCCAAGATATCGTTCTGAAACCAAAATCAATATAAAAGGTTAGATACGTAATAACTGAAAATTTTAGGGCGCTGTTTGTAATTTTTTAGGGGCCCTAAAGTAATTTATAATCTAACATGGACTAAAATTAAATTTTACCTTTATCGGGTCGAGTTTGGGTGCTCACGGGTCGGGTTTGGGTTGAACCCGAAATCCAAACCCGTTTTGGGTTTTTAACCCTAACGCAGCAGCAGCAGCGCGCGCTTCTGCTGCCCTTGTGGATCCCGACGCGCGGCACCCACCGCCCGGCTGCCCGCCGGGCGGCTGCCTCGCCGGCGCCCCTGGCGGCCAGAGGGCCCCACATAGAGAGGGGAGAGAGAGAGATGGGGGTACGGATCGGTGTTTTCCCCTACTGCCGGCCCTAAACCGGCCGGCCTACGACGCCGCCGGCGCCCGGCCGCTGGCGCCTGGCCGCCTGTCAGGCCGCCAGTTAGAGAGAGGGAGGGAGAGAGAGAGGGAGAGAGAGGAAGATCAGAGTGAGAGAGAGAGAGAGGGAGTTTTATTTCACTCTCCCCCACCTACTCCCACCTACTCCACGTACATCCATACCTCCCATACTTCCCTTTCCTCCCATACTCCATCAATCAAGTCTTATTTTATATTTTATATTTTTATTTTCTTTCTTTCTTCATTTCTCCAATCCCTTAATAAAATCAAAATTAGGATAAATACCAATACTCGGTATTCATAATATGAGTATTTCATGCAGTATATGCACCCGTGCATTTCATATATTTTTCGTATTCCTTTATTCATTATAATTAATATTAAAAGAATATCCAATAATATACCGATTACTGATCTCCTTATCAGTATAATTCGAATGAGTAGGAATATATCGAATAATACATATTTATAATATTCGAGTGTTACACACACTTATATCGGCGTACAAACAAACATAAATATCAATGTTTCCTCATATCATTAATCCGGTATGATTTATAAAAATTTATATCCATTCCGAATTTCCACGAATGAATTACTAAGAATTAGTTAACACAGAAACAAATAGTTTAAAAATCATAAGAATTCATGAAAAATATTTTTAACCCATCGACAATATATTAATCTAGAGTTTAATAACCCGAGGGTTACAGAGGTTCATGCCAACCTCAAAATAAGTTACATACCACAAAATACATGTCCACCAAATACTGCAATGTAACAAACACATGTCCATGTCCACCAAATACTCCAAATACTACATGTCCAAAAATATTTAAATAAAGACTCAAGTAAAATTAAAACACCCTAGATAAAAACACCTAATATAATAACTCCCAAAGATAACTTCATAGAATCTCTCTCCCTATTTTTGTCATCAACAAAAAGGGTCAATCCTCCTGAAAGTCAGGATCTTCTGGAGGAGCAGGTGTCTCGGGAGGAGCTGGAGGAGGTGCCCATGTATCAAATGGATGGCCCGATGTAGGAAGAGACTGCGAGTGGCCTCTCAAAAGTGGAAAAGGCCAAGCGTTCTTACTGTAGGTCTCGTCGACACAGGTCTAAAGATAGCGAATAGAGGCGCAAATATACTGCAGATCATTATTAACTCTTTGCTCCATCCTCTGAAATTTGCAGACATCTTCAGGTCATGCTCTCGAAGATGAGCAGAGAGGGCTGAGTATGGATCAAAAGATGTAGAAGAGGCTGAGGAGGATCTAGGAACAATAGTAGGAATGATACGTGGGGGCTGAGGAGTAGGAACACACTCCCTAACATGCATCCTCTTTAGAAGAGTATTATTGATGTCAACTGACAGTTCGATGGACCATTCTGTGGATAGATCAAATTTTAGTTGCTTTAGGAAGCGGGTGATGAGCATCCCAAATGGCAAGTGACAGTTTGGGATCAGGAGATGATTGAAAGCCATGTAATTGATGATGAGTTTTGGAATATTAACTCTAATGCTTTTCAGAAGGCAATAGATCAAGAGGAGAGCAGAACCCTATGCATGACTATATTCTCCTAATTTTGGTAGGAAATTATAGAACACGATGAGCAGTGAGAGTATAATACTTCTCCTCCTCATTCCTATTAAAGCAAGGTTTTCATCATCCTGAAGTAAAAGAGATGCGGTGAGGGCAGATTCACCGTTAGGATAATCAAACTCATGAAGATCAATATTATAAATATCTACACCCTCATAAGAGAGGTGTAGCAGATGGGCAAAATGATCTAGAGAAATATTTATATCTTGCCTAGAATCGTAGATCTGATGTGATTGTTTTAAAATGTAAGATTCGAGTAAAAATAGTGTACAAGCTCAGGATAGATAGTTCTTTAATTATAACAAGATATTCAAGAGAGGTTGTGCTCAAGATGGTAGCACGTTTCAGGTGCTTAAATCAGCGACAGCACCACTGTTCTACTAGAGATAAAATGTTTATGTGAATTACAGAAAAATCTATGAGAGGCATTTTGAGTAATAAAAGGATTGGAGGATGATTCAGATTGTTTACCCTTATCAGATCTAGCCTATTTTGACATTTTAGAGATAACAAACAATAATTTGGCATGAAATATAAAAGGATTTACTAGAAAAACTATGAAATCAAGAAGATTTAGATAGAAGAGAGATTATACCTTAAAACCAAAAAAATCTCCTTGAAAACAACAGATCTGGAGTGCTAAAGACAGATCCAATAAATTTTTAGAGTTTGATTTTGGAATAGAGGTGATTTGGGAGGATTTGAGTGAAAGAGGGTAAGGGAAAATAGGGAGGAAAGAGAGAGTGACGGTGGAGGAAAAGGAATGAGAAATTTTTGGGTTTTTAGGGTTTTTAAGACGGGTAATCCACAGCCAGACCAAATTCTCGGTTAGCCGCCCGGTCGATCGAGGCTAACCGAGAGCAATCTTGGTTACACTCGGTCGACCGGCTTCAGGCCAAAAAAAAAGTTTCTGAATACCAGGCTACTTTAGTTGACTGACCGATTGACCGTACTTATGCCAGGTCAACTCGGTCGACCGGTCGGTCGAACGGAATAGCCCAAAAACAGTTTTTAAAAAATAGGATTTTAGGGCTTTTGAAAAATAATTTTTACTTGTATATTTTTACACATAAAATAGGGAAATAATACCAGAAATCTTATAGACATGAAAAACACATAAATAAAAAAACTTATTTTACTTTATTATTATTATATTAAGAATATATTTTTCAATAATTAAATCATAAATTAAGCTATTAAAAACAAGATTTTGAAGCCGAATACCCTTGACGGGTTCTGAACTTCTCCTCGCCATTCCTCTAGATAAAAGTTGAGGCACGCAATTGCTATCTTGATTTATAAATATGGTTTAATACAATACCCAAACACTAGATAGATATATTGACAATATATATATACATATATATATATATATACACACACACACACACACACACACACACACACACACACACACATATATCAAAAGACATCTATCAACCAAGTGAGTAAGGGAAAATACTCTACACATGGGCAAGCAAATCATGGGCTAGTAAAGAATAAAAGTAAAATAAACTAGCTCAATTATAAGCAAGATGCAAAAATAAGAATAGGCATGTCTATACAACTAAAACATATTACCACAAAAGAAACAAACTAGGTAGCCCTATGCGTGTGTAGATCTAGCTAGAAATGAAATTTTCAAGTGGAGAAGTTACCAAACCATGGGCAATCTCCAAAATATGTGCCTCTTGATAGCGATGCAATATGACGGTTGATCCATTGAGCTTCGTTGCATCCACCACCGATGCACCATCTCCCCCTATGTCTTGGAGGAGGATGGCACACCTGCATCAATCAAGTTTGATGTGTTTTTTGGTACCCAAATCTTTTTGGGTCCTATAGGGTTAGTACGTTCTCGAACCCAAATATTTTTTATTTAGCATATTTAACTTAGCATAATAAAATTTTGTTAAATGGCCTTTATTACTGCAATGTGCACATGTGTACACTTTGCCATACATGACAGCATGCTTATGTTGATGTGTGTGTACATGTTTTTCATAGTGGGTGCTAGATGAATGAGATGCATGTCTCCTTTGAATTTTCCCCTTTGAAAATAAAGATGCAAATTTTTCATATCAAAAGCACACTTTTTCAAAATGGTATCCAAAACATCAATACATTTTTGGATATCCGAAAATTCATTTTTGTTAAAAGTAATGTCGGGGGTTTACCCTTACAAACAAGTTGGTATTTATCTAAATCCATTTTCATTTTCTCAAAAGAGATGGATAAGTGATTTTTCTCTTTAAAAACATTTCTAGATTATTCTTTAGAAAATCATTTTTCTTTTTCAATTTTTTATTTTGTGCAAGAGAAATTTCATACCTATTTTGTAGTTCTTTAAAAAATTGTGCGAGTTCATCCATGGTTAAATTATTATCTTTTAAAGAGGTTTTGAGATTTACCATGGACACTTCATCTCTGTTTGCCATAAAGAAAATGTGTGCGGCATCAATTTCCACTTTAGAATCCGAATCATCCCAAGTGGCTACCATCGCCTTCTTCTTCTTATGCACATTCTTGGAGGTAGTGGCTTGAAGTGAGGGGCAATAACGCAATTAGATGGCCCGTCTTCTTGCAATGAAAGTAAGAACCCGTCTCCTCCTTCTTTTCAAATCTTCCTTGATGTTTTCCTCTTCGGAAGTTGCTTTGTCTTTCTTTCTTGTACAACATTTTGCCACTTTTGTAATAAGCATGGCAAAGTCCTCATCACCATCTTTCGATGATTCTTCTTCATCAAAAGATGATGGAGTAGCCTTGAAAGCTATCGCTTTCTTTTCTGGGTCTCCCTTTCTTCTCTCACCTTCATTTTCATCTCATGGGTTTGAGATTTCCAATGAAGCCGAAGAAGTCCATCTCCTCTCTATCATTGAGCTCCTTGAGGGTTGTTGCCTTGACTTCCCAAGCTTTAAGAAGTGCTCTAGTGACCTTTTGGATCTTTTGGTCATTGTCAATGGTGTCACCTAAAGAAGATAAACCATTAGTGATCTTTGTGAACCGAGTGACCATCTCATCTATACTTTCATTTTCAAGCATATAAAAATTCTCATATTGAGAACGACGCAAGTCATCTTTGGATCTCTTCACTTGTGACGTCCCTTTATGTGTAATGATAAGATCATTCAAAATCTCATAAGCTGATTTGCAATTAATTACATGAGAAAGATCATCATCATTTAATGCTTGTGTAAGTGCATATTGGGCTTTAGCATTAGCCTCATAATCTTTAGCGGTTGCTTCGGACCATGTATCCTCTGAAAAACACCTAGAGGGGGGGTGTGAATAGTTGTAAGTGCTAATCTAGTAACTAAATGCACTAAGTGCGAAAACTAAAAACAACTTTGCAACACACTTAATACAACACAACAAGTGTAGCCGAATACCCCGTGAAGGTTCTGGACTAACTCCTCTTGATTCCCCTAGATATGGGTTGAGGTGCTATGTGAAGCTCTTGTTGGTTAAGTATAAGTGAGGCACACACAAGCAATCCAAGCATATAAATGATAAAGCAATATGAATATATGCAAGGCACAAATGCAAGCAATAAATATGATATGAAATGTATTGATTGAAGATGCTTTGCTAAAATAAAAGAGAGAAAGAGTTAGAGAGACAATGGATCAAACGCAAAGGCAAAGATATGTTTCGAGGTTCGAGGCCCTAGCTCTACATCCCCGCCTTCACCACCGTGAAGGATTTCCAATCCACTATAGGAGTACCAAACTCCTCTCTCAACCTTACAATGCCACCGAGGCAATACAACCACAAATCCACCTCTACCGAAGAGGGATAAGGCCCGTAGCCAACAACCAAACTCCACCTCTCACTAGAGGGAGCAAACACCACTCTGATCAACCTCTACAAAAGAGGGATACACAAATACAAGGAGGGTTTACAACAAGTGATCACAAAAGATCATAAACTCTATCTCTTTTCCACAAACCAAAGATCCTAATAGATTAGGATATAAGAAAAGCTCAAGTGTGGAAAAACTAAGTGTTTTGATCAAAGAAAAAATCTCTTGGGAAAATACCAAATTGATATAGAAATGAAGAACAAGAAACTACTTCCCAAAAACCTATTTGCTTTGAAAATAACAAAACACTTTAAAACAAATAAAATGTATCTTTTTACTCTTTAAACTCTTTTAAAAACTTGTTTTAAAACCAGAGAATGGGGAAAAATTAGCTCCAAAAATCTTAGTTAAAACCATGAAGAAATGGGGTATATATAGCCCAAAACAAAACTAGCCGTTAGGCTGATCTGTCAGCCTGACAGGCTTGCGGTCGACCGGTCGGTCGACCGCCAACGGTCGAAAATCCGACCGTTGGAGCTCTCGGTCGATCGTTCGGTCGACCGCCCAGATACAGAGAGCAGAGCTCTCTGGTCCGGTCGACCGCCCAGATACAGAGAGCAAAGCTCTCTTGTCCGGTCGCCCGTCCGGTCAACCGGCCCACTGTGCTACCAGACGTGCACAAAGCTGTGCACGTCGGTCGACCGCACCGGTCGACCGGGCTGGCCTGTCAGCCACAGTCTGGGTCAGAACCTGGGTAAAAATAATTTTAAAAATTCTTTTAAGTCTTGTAAAAATACCATAAAAATTGTTTTAACACTTTATATTAAAACACAAACTTGTGATAAAAATTTCAAGACATATGTCAACAAATTAAGTCATTTTTGTGTCTTGCTCATTTTATCAAAAACCAACACTTGTATTTTTATCAAACTTGAATTTTCAATAGGAAATCTGATTTTTCCTAAAACTTGTTTAAATACAAAAACATGATATTTAAACACATTTAAGCATATTGCATATGGACATAGGTCCAATATACATGAAACAATATATATCATAGTTTTTGTCTTTAAATTCATAAAGCATATTTTGTAAAAATACTAAACATGAAAACACATGAATAGGTGATTATACCATATATTTGCATTTTATACCGCCTTTATACCTTGCATATTGCATATTAAATATGATTTTTAACCCATGTTTTCTCTAATTTTGCAGATCTCCACTTTAAAGAGGAAAAGTAATTAACCACCTTAATTAGTGATAATTAAGGGGGTTAATTAAAAATTAGCCAAAGAATCAAATCAAATCTTACCAAGATCTGAGCGCCAACTGCAAGATCCAACCAGTCCACGTGGCCAACAACTTAACCACCAGATCCCACCAGAAAGATCCGAGCCAACGGCCCAGATCTGGCGGCAATCTGGCGGCAATCCGCGGCAATCCGAGGGCCGTTGGGCCTCGGATTTCGTGCCAACGGTAAGATCTGATGAGATTCTCAACTTTGCCTATAAATACCTGATCAGAGATCTGTGCGAGCTCCAGTGAAGAGAGAGGGAAAATTTTGGATTAGTTGTAATTTTTGTTTTAGGATTCTAGTTCTTCTCTCCTTCCTCCTTGATCTCTAGCTAAATTGAGAGAGAGTTCTTCACTTGAGAGATTGTAATCAAGACTTGTGACAACCTTGAAGCAAAGATTCAATGGAGCTCTCATCTTCTTTTTACTAGAATTGAGTATGCTTTCTCTTCTTATGCTTTTAATTCTTGCATTCAATTTCTAAATCTAGTTTAATTCTAGTTGAGTTGTTTAGATCTTTGATTTCATGGAGAATTATAGCTTTCTTGTTAGTGTAATGGAGGGCTAGTTTCTTGAATGCATGGCTAGCTAATCTCACCTAGCTACTACTAGCTCTAGTTGATTGTATTCTTTAATTCTTGCATGATTTCAAGTTTCTTGTAAATTCTAATGGAGTATGTTGTATCCTTTGGTGATTGCTTGTAAGATCTCTAGATGAATTGTGTATCTCTTATAAAGAGCATTTGATTGGATCAAAAGGATGGATTACCATTGATTGTGTCATTAGAGTAGCAAGAACAACTCAAGCACTTCAAGCTAACTTTGTAGTTAAGCTTTGAAGTCCTAAAGAGTTTGATTCTTCTAACCTTTGCATTAAATGAGTACCAAGCCTATATTTCCTCATTGCACACCTAGTAAGAGAACCTAGTATTCAAGAAGAGATTTCTAGCCAACTAACTAAAAGGAACACTAAGTCTTCAAAGAAAGAATACTACACTTGAAACATGCAAGTACTTTCAATTGTCTATGATTCTTGATGAGACAATATTGCAATCAACAAAAGAGGTAGTATGTTAGCAAGGAGGTTGAGTAATGCTAGCCATGCATCTTTCTAATCAAGAGAGTTTACACATTTCATTCTAGTATTCTTTTCTTTTCTTTACTTCATCACACTTCATTCATTGCACTTCTTTTTCACAATGCACCACCACCAATCCACAACTTATTGTATATTGTTTTCTCTTGTGTGATTAACAAAGAAGAGTATTGTTTCTTGTCTCACTAGTATCGTGAAAGCTTCTACGCTTGCTCTCCTCGTGGTACGACTCGTTTTAGCTACTTGCTATAACGAAAGATTGAAACAAGGTATAATTCTTACATATTCAAAGTAAACAAGATCAAAGGTGAATTCTAAACCCTAAACCATCTCTTAAATACCTGATTCTTGTACAAATACATCATATACCTTGTGAATTTACCAATCAATTTTTTGGCGCCGTTGCCGGGAGAGCAACGGTATTTTTACAAGTGAGAAACTAAACAATATATCTTCTCTGTTGCAGGTACAGGTTGAAGATTCAGAAAACTTTGCACAGCAGAATCATATAAGCGGACCTGGGCCTCTGCTCTCGAGAGCAGAGACCAGGATCCCTCCAAAGTGCCGCGGATCCACAAGTTTTGCCGTGGAAACGCGGCACAGAGGAGTTCACTACTAACCTGTTTTCTGCAGGGCTTGCTACTTTGCTAAAAACTGCTGCCTACATACCTGGAATCTTGTATTCTTCACCTGATATTTGCTAATCAACAGTAAAAGATTTGGTGATTAATTGATAAAAATTGTTTAGACATATTGCATTATAGGCACGTGTCTTTCAATTTCTTTCAATTTACTGTTGAAGAGCGCGTGGGACAAGGTACGTGAAGCATAGCATATAGACTAGGACTCACTCGTTGTATGATTTAATTCTGCTTTGAGTGAATTTTGTTGCTTATATCGTACACTTGCACGAATCAACGATAAGGGCAAATCCCATAACAAAGATAAGGTGGGGATTTTATCACCCCTTCCTTAGCCCACAAACCATAATCCCCACGTGTTCACTATCCTAAGCTTCTAATTAAAATTGCTAGACGTTGGCCCCTAGGGACATCCGGACTCGTTTAGGAGATTTTCCTAAGGGGGAAAAGTGTTGGAAAGTGACTTCTGTGTAATCGGTGTCTAGGAAAGGGGTTGAGGGCCGAAAGCCCGAAGGAAGGTGGTTACTTAATTAAGGAACGTCTCCGGACGGAAAACCTCCCACCAACTTTACCCTTCCCTGGCCGATTTGCTTATAGTCAGTGTCTGCACCGAACCTCCTGTGGACGATCTATTGTTAGGAGTCGTCTAGGGCAGAAAACCTAGAAGCTAGGATTGATTGTTTTTCTTTTTTCTTGATTGTTATTTTTCATTTTCCGACAGTTTGAAAGGTGCACGTTGGTTGTGTATTTGCATGCGTGAGTGGTATCGAGAACCAATTTCTTCTAGGCTTGTGAGAACTTCTACACTGCCTCACACAACACCACTCGACACAACCATGACGAATAACGTGTCGCTGCAGGACAAGTTCTATCCTATCCGCACATCCATTCCATCCTGCATTCTCCTCCCAAACACGAATGACAATAATTTTGAGTTGAAACCACAGTTTATAAACACTCTACCACGATTTCACGGTTAGAATCTGAGGATGCTTACATCTTCATACGAGAGTTTGAAGAAGTATGCCTCATGATGAGGATTTCCCAGTTAAGTGAGGATGCTGTGAGACTTAGATTTGTCCCATTTGCACTAAAGGATATTGCGAAGAAGTGGCTGTACAGTCTTCCTGTCAGCTCAATCTCTTCTTGGGATGACTTTGTCAAGGTTTTTCTTAAAAAATTTTATCCCATCCATAAGACAGCCCTCATGCGCAAAAATATCATGCAATTCAAACAAGAGCCCAATGAGCCATTCTGGAAGTACTTTGAGCGCTTTAAGGATTTAGTAGCCCTGTGTCCCCATCATGGTATAGAGAAGTGGCGCCAATGCCAGATTATATATGATGGGCTGGACTATCAGACTAAGACTCTCCTTGAAACCATGTGTCAAGGAGAATTTCTTAAGAAAGATGAAGACCAGGGCTGGGACCTTTTTGAGGCTTTAGCGGAGAAAACTATCCAGTGGGAATCCTGCTCTGAGAAACCCACACCAACAACTTCCAGATCTGGTTTACATTCTATAGGATCCTCAATAGCTGCTGAAGCTAAGATCACTCAGTTGATGAAGAGGATTGAATTGCTGGAATCAAGGGAAAATTCTGTCGTTAGTCAAGTCAACCCTTCCTCAGTAGGTAGCCCACCACGTATGGCTAGCTCTGCACCTATAATTCACCCGGGTTGTACTTTTTGCCATGATCTGAATCATGTGTTGGAAGAGTGTCCTGTGTATTACTCTCAAAATTTCCAGGAGAATATGAATGCAGCGTATTCCAGACCTTCATACAACCCTTATTCCAAGACCTACAATCCAGGGTGGCGTAACCATCCTAACTTCTCTTGGAGTCAGTCTGGACCTGAGCAGTCGAGACAACCATTTCCACATCAGCAATACCCTGCTCAGGCACATCCACCCACTTACCATCAAACCCACCAAATTTCAATTCATATCAGAGTCCACCTAGATTCCAACCATTCCAAAATTCTGTGCCATATCAAGCCAATTTTCAACCCCAATATCAACAACAACAACAGCATCCACCACCCAATCCTTCAGATAGAAAAATTTCAGAATTGGAGAAAATGATTGAGACTTTGTCCAAAACACAAGCTGCAATGATGAACAATCAGCAGCAGGACATGAATAAACTGCAAATCCAAATAGGACAGTTGGCTAATTCCTTGACTGAAAGGCAAAAAGGAATGCTGCCTAGCCAACCTGTGCCTAATCCCAGAGCCCATTTTCCTCTGCATGAAGTTGAAGACCTAGGACCTAGTCAGAGCCAATGTCAAGCCATTCACATCCTTAGGTCTGGAAAACATGTAGACAACAAAGTCTCAAATCAGTCTCCAAAATTTGTTCCAAAATCTGTGTCGAAACCATCAACTTCTGTTCCAGTTCAACCTTTGCAAAATATTCCTTCATCAAGTTCACAACCCTCCACGTCTCAATCAAAAGGAAAAGAGAAAGTTGATGAGCAGACTTATAAGCCTATTGCCCCATTCCCGAATAGGCTTACAAATCATAAGAATAATGCTCATATGGAGAAGATCAGAGAGATATTTAATCAAGTGCAAATCAATGTCCCTCTCTTGGATGCTATTCAGCAAGTACCATCCTATGCCAAGTTTTTGAAAGAGATGTGTACTAAGAAAAGGAAGGCAAATGTCCCTAAGAAAGTCTTTTTGGCTTCAAACCTGAGTGAATTGCTTAATGGTCCAATCCCTGTAAAGTACAAGGATCCAGGGAGCCCTACCATCTCTTGTATCATAGGGCAGACCACAGTCAATAGGGCTTTGCTAGACTTGGGAGCTAGCATCAATCTTCTTCCTTTTCTGTGTACCAACAGCTTGGGTTAGGCAATCTTCGTCCAACCCAAATGACTATTCAACTGGCTGATCGCTCTGTTAAGATTCCAAAGGGGAAATTACGGATGTATTAATACGGGTGGGGGAATTCATCTACCCCGTTGATTTGTTGTTCTGGAAACACAACCTGTACATAATCACAGAGCGCAAACTCCAGTCATTCTAGGACGTCCCTTTTTAGCCACAGCGAATGCGATCATTAATTGCCGAAATGGATCGATGCGGCTGACGTTCGGAGATATGACGAAGGAGGTGAATGTCTTCCATCTGGGGAAGCAGCCAAGGATGTGGAGAGTGACTCATTTGATGTCAACTTGATAGAAGGATTGACAAGCGAACACGTGGAGGAGATGGAGTACGAATCTGAAGAGGAATTCGAGTTAGAAGCTGATGATCTAACTTTTGATCAGATTGTTGGAACAAATGCTGAAAAGAGTACTAATTCCACTTCTATTCTTCCTTGCACCATGAGCAACCTGTTATAGATCCTGTCCCTTCTGCTGAGCTTAAGGTTCTTCCTGGTCATCTCAAGTACAAGTATTTGGATGATAAAGAATCCTTTCCGGTTATCATTGCATCCAATCTTACGGAACAACAAGAAGAGGACTTATTGACTGTGCTAAGGGAGAATAAAGAAGCCATTGGCTGGACGATGGCTGATATTAAGGGAATTAGTCCTACGATTGTCCAACATAGAATTCACTTGATGGAAGAGGCCAAGCCTAAAAGAGACCCACAGCGTCGACTTAACCCAATAATGCAAGAAGCTGTTAGATCGGAAATTCTGAAACTCTTAGACAATGGGATTATCTATCCCATCTCTGATAGTCAATGGGTTAGTCCTGTTCACGCTGTGCCGAAGAAAGCTGGCTTTACGGTTGTGGAAAATGAGAACAAGGATTGATACAAACGCGTCTTCCAACGAAGATTCGAGTTTGTATTGATTATAGGAAATTGAATAGTGCCACACGTAAAGACCACTTCCCACTTCCGTTTATCGATCAGATGTTAGAGAGATTGGCGGGGCATGAGTATTATTGTTTCCTGGATGGATATTCAGGATATAATCAGATCCCTATTGCGCCCGAGGACCAAGAAAAAACGACCTTCACCTGTCCCTTCGGAACTTTTGCATACCGTAGGATGCCCTTCGGTCTTTGCAATGCTCCAGCAACATTTCAACGTTGCATGTTGAGCTTGTTCTCGGACATGGTGGAGAAATTTTTAGAGATTTTTATGGATGATTTCTCAATATATGGGGATACATTTGAGCAGTGCTTGTACCACCTGAAGATGGTTTTACAACGATGCACGGAAAAGAATTTGACACTTAACTGGGAAAAGTGTCACTTCATGGTTAAGCACGGAATTGTATTGGGACACAAGATATCAAGCGTTGGAATCGAGGTAGACAAGTCCAAGGTGGAGGTTATCACCAAGCTCACTGAACCACAATGTTTAAAAGACATTAGATCTTTCTTAGGGCACGCTGGCTTCTATAGAAGATTTATTCAAGGGTTCAGCAACATTGCGAGACCCTTGACAAATCTCCTAGGAAGAGATGTACCCTATATCTTTGATGAAGAATGTCGAAAGTCATGGAAAGAGCTGAAGGATAGACTTGTCTCTGCGCCGATAATATCTGCACCGGACTGGACCAAGCCATTTGAAATTATGTGCGATGCCTCTGACTTTGCGATAGGCGCTGTTTTAGGACAGCGTATTGAAAACAGGCAGCACGTGATATACTATGCTAGCAGAACGCTTAACGACGCCCAGCTGAATTACACGACCACTGAAAAAGAATTTTTGGCAGTCGTTTTTGCATTAGAGAAGTTCCGACAATATCTGCTAGGGTCCAGGACCATCATTTTTACTGACCACTCCGCCCTGAGGTACTTAATGCAAAAGAAGGACGCAAAGGCAAGATTGATAAGATGGATCCTTCTTTTGCAAGAGTTTGACTTGGAGATAAAGGATAAAAAGGGCGTTGAGAACGTGGTTGCGGATCATTTGTCAAGGATCCCGAACGCACCCCATGAGAAAATACCGATTAATGAAGACTTTCCTGACGAGCACATTCTGGCGATGAGTGGAGAGCCCTGGTATGCTGATATTGTTAACTACCTTGCTACCAGGCAAATTCCTTCCCATTGGTCAGGACAAGACAAACACCGTTTTCTGAGCCAAATGCGGTTCTTCTTCTGGGATGAACCGTATCTATTCAAGTACTGTCCTGACCAAATTATTCGAAGATGCCTTCCGGAGGATGAACATCAGAGTGTCTTGACATTCTGTCACAAGTTAGCTTGCGGTGGACACTTTGGTCCACGAAAAACTGCGGAAAAAGTGCTCCAGAGTGGATTCTACTGGCCCACTCTCTTTAAGGATGCCTTTACCTTTTGCAAGCTTTGTGATAGATGTCAGATGACTGGTCGGATTACACAAAGGAACATGATGCCCCTCACACCCATCTTGGAAGTCGAAATTTTCGACCTCTGGGGCATTGATTTCATGGGACCCTTTCCTCTGTCCTACGGTAACCAGTACATTTTGGTAGCCGTAGATTATGTTTCTAAGTGGGCCGAAGCGATTCCTACACGGACTAATGACAATCAAGTTGTCATTAAATTTTTAAGAGAGTACATCATTTCACGCTTCGGAGCCCCCCGTGCGATACTGAGCGACAATGGAAGTCATTTCTGCAATAGGGCTTTTGAAGCCTTGATGCGGAAATATTCTATCACTCATAAATTGTCCACGGCTTATCATCCTCAGACCAATGGGCAAGTTGAGGTCACAAACAGACAGATAAAACTCATTCTGGAGAAGACTGTAGGACAGAATCGTAAGGATTGGTCCGTCAAACTGACTGATGCCTTATGGGCATACAGGACCGCTTACAAGACTGTCCTCGGTATGTCTCCGTACCGAGTTATATTTGGAAAAGCATGTCACTTGCCCGTTGAGTTAGAACACCGTGCACTATGGGCTTTAAAGCAACTGAATCTTGACTTGGACAAAGCCGGTGTTCTCAGGAAGCTGCAATTATCTGAGCTGGAGGAGCTACGAAACGAGGTATACGATAACGCTCGGATTACAAAGCACAGGACCAAGCTGTTTCATGACAAAGCCATTCATAGAAAGATTTTTGCTGTCCGTCAACAGGTTCTGTTATACAATTCTCGACTCCACCTTTTCCCTGGTAAGTTACGTACCAGGTGGTCAGGACCTTTTATTGTGCAGACTGTCTTTTCTCACGGAGCAGTCGAGATTCTTGATCCATCCAATGGCAATAAATTCACTGTAAACGGACAACGTTTAAAGCCATTTTTCACCACAGAATCATTGTCACACGACATTCACGAGTTGGGTCTTTCCGACCCAATTTATTTGTGACCTTTCCATTTGTATATTTTCCCATACATTTTTCATGAAAATCATTTGGGGACCTCTTTTGTAAATATTTTTCTTTTGCATTTTTTGTAAATAAATTTTTTTTTTTTTTTTTTTTTTGGATTTTTGTACATGAAAAGAATTTCAAACCCTAGGATTCTCTTTCCTCCCTAGGATTCCTTTCATATTCAAAAGTTTTGACCAAGGGTTGTAATTCAAGATTTGACCTAGGGGTAATTTTGTACATCCCACTTTTTACCTACCCTATTTAAACATCTCCTCCTCATTTCATCCTTCCTCACCCGAGCAAACCCTTTCAGATCTGAGAGCTTCTTCCCACACCCAACTTCCTCCAAAAATTTGATCCCAAAAATCCTCCACTTTGCCGCGCCCTGCCGCCCGTACGCGGCATTTCTGTCAGATCAGGCGCGCCGGAAAGCTCCATTCCGGCTAACTTCTGCTACTGGTGGTAGATCCTGAGAAAGTTTTCCGAAGCCATCTCTGTGCTGTCTGCACTACTTTGTTGGGTTTCCCCCCAAGATCTCCGGGGGTGGTTTGCAATTTCTTATTTCAAATCCTTTACTTCATTGTCTTGTACAATTATGGCACCAATTTGTATGTTGAAAGGGATTTTTCTGCAATTTTTAATGACAATGAGGGATATGGCCATATTTTCGTGGATCGAATCCGCGCCTGGAACTGGTACAATTTGGTATTTGATCATCATGAGCACGAAGCCTTTTATTGTCCGGATCTAGTAAACACATTTTACACTTCTATAGATTATGCTTCTGTGAGTCATGATCCATATCAATTTGTCTCTCGTATGCCATTCGGTGACATTTGGGTCACACTTCACTACTTGAACATATCACTCATCCCCTTATTCAACAAACGTGCGAACCCTTGCCCTTAATTGATTACTTGACCATAATGGGTGCACGCTGTACTGTCCAGGATAGGGGGCTCAAAGCCCAGTCTACATTCAGGAACATTCACTGCGTTGGACGTTGGTCCAACGAAATATTATGGGGCTAGATCACACTTCGACCTTCAGCAGACCGATACTACAGATTATTCATGATCTGATGACACAGAACCATACGGTCTGTTTGAACCGAACCATCTTCCATGCTATTATTGAAAACTCCTCTCGCACTCGGGGTGCTAAGTTTTCTCATGCGATATTAATTACCCGTCTGTGTCAGAATTTCATGTCTAACGCTATTTTCTCGACATTTGCCCGAGTGACGATTACCACAGAGAGACCCACAAGTGCGTACAATAGCTGCTTACAGGCACTCTGGACACCCAATGTCATGCCTGAGAATATACCTGTGGAGTCCTCTTCCGATGAAAGTTTAGAGGTGGAAGATGAGCCCCAATTCTGGCAACAAGAGCCCCCAAAGGAACACACAGCCTTCATGTCTATTATTTGGAGAGCATGAAGAAGATTTTTCGGGGACAAGTTAGGCTCAGGAAGAAAGTGGAGGAGGAATCATCTAGGATATCCTCTCGTTTGGATGGGATCGAGGCTAGGCTGAGGAGGACACAATCTGCTGGACCCAGTACCACTGCGGGTCCAAAGAGGACGAGGGAGTGACTTGTTACCTTTACCTATTTCATGCATTATTTCATCTTGCATACATTGAGGACAATGCATGAGATAGGTATGGGGGGGTAGATATACTAACATAGGATTTTTCTTTCTTTTTAGGTTTTTTCTTTTATTTTTAGGATTTTTACTTTCTTTTAAGGTTTTCCTTTTAGATTTTATATTTCTTTTTAGATTTTTCCACTTTATTTTTAGATTTTACTTTTCTTTAAAAAAAAAAAATAAAAATAAAAATAAAAATAAAAAAATAATATAAAAAAAAAAGAAAGAAATTCTTTGATCCATGTTTAAAGAATCTAATTTGAAATTTAGGGATTAAGGAAGCTCTTAACTAGGATTTCTAATTATAAGTTGAAAAGAAGAGTTTTGTTAGATTTTTAGGTTAAGTAATAAAGGATTAGAAAAATTACTTGATTTCAATTCTTTCTTTAGATATGAACATTGAACATATTGAAGGAATAATCAAAGACTTAGTGACTTTATTTGCATATATATATAATAAATAAAAAAAAAAAAAAAAAAAAGAAAAAAAAATCACCGATTAAGCTGGTTGGTCCGTGCCTCAGAAGCATTACCGATCACGCCTAAAGGTGAGAATAAATACTTAGCCACTGATTAAGCTGGTTAGTCGTGCCTCAGGAAGCATTACCGATCACGCCTAAAAGTGGTTAAGTCCTTAGATTCCTAAGTGACCTAGTTTACTCGAGTCTTCGAACCCGAGGGATGTATTCTCATCTGGTGCCCTAAGACCGTCTGGTCTGGGAGTCATCGGTAAGAAGCTCGCTACATGGGTAGACTAGGAAACTAAGGATGATAAGGGAATGTAAATAAATAAACATTGTATATACACATATATATAAAAAAAAAAATATTATACATATAAGTAAATAAATGAACTTAGTCTGAGAGAGATCCTTCATATTTATAGATGTAAATATCCTAAGATTGATGCAGAATCAGGTTTTTTATCTTTTCCCGAAAATCTTAACCTAAAATGAAAACAAACTCTAATTAGATACTTATAAGAGGAATGAAAAGTTTTGAGTAACCTGAAACCTATAGGTCAAATTAAAATCTTAAAGCATGGATCAAAAATTTCACTAACCCCTTTTATTTCTTTTTGGATTTGTGGGTGTAATCCGCTGAAAACCCTCAGGAGACAACACTCCTCCTCTAGGGTAACCTAGAGGTTTAACGGCTTGTTGCACACGTGCTCAGTGCAATCGTGTCACCTACGAAAGTGGTGTAATAATTAGTTAGGATTTTTCTTTCTTTTTCTTTTATTTTTGCTCGAGGACGAGCAAAAGCTAGGTATGGGGGTGTGATTATACCATATATTTGCATTTTATACCGCCTTTATACCTTGCATATTGCATATTAAATATGATTTTTAACCCATGTTTTCTCTAATTTTGCAGATCTCCACTTTAAAGAGGAAAAGTAATTAACCACCTTAATTAGTGATAATTAAGGGGGTTAATTAAAAATTAGCCAAAGAATCAAATCAAATCTTACCAAGATCTGAGCGCCAACTGCAAGATCCAACCAGTCCACGTGGCCAACAACTTAACCACCAGATCCCACCAGAAAGATCCGAGCCAACGGCCCAGATCTGGCGGCAATCTGGCGGCAATCCGCGGCAATCCGAGGGCCGTTGGGCCTCGGATTTCGTGCCAACGGTTAAGATCTGATGAGATTCTCAACTTTGCCTATAAATACCTGATCAGAGATCTGTGCGAGCTCCAGTGAAGAGAGAGGGAAAATTTTGGATTAGTTGTAATTTTTGTTTAGGATTCTAGTTCTTCTCTCCTTCCTCCTTGATCTCTAGCTAAATTGAGAGAGAGTTCTTCACTTGAGAGATTGTAATCAAGACTTGTGACAACCTTGAAGCAAAGATTCAATGGAGCTCTCATCTTCTTTTTACTAGAATTGAGTATGCTTTCTCTTCTTATGCTTTTAATTCTTGCATTCAATTTCTAAATCTAGTTTAATTCTAGTTGAGTTGTTTAGATCTTTGATTTCATGGAGAATTATAGCTTTCTTGTTAGTGTAATGGAGGGCTAGTTTCTTGAATGCATGGCTAGCTAATCTCACCTAGCTACTACTAGCTCTAGTTGATTGTATTCTTTAATTCTTGCATGATTTCAAGTTTCTTGTAAATTCTAATGGAGTATGTTGTATCCTTTGGTGATTGCTTGTAAGATCTCTAGATGAATTGTGTATCTCTTATAAAGAGCATTTGATTGGATCAAAAGGATGGATTACCATTGATTGTGTCATTAGAGTAGCAAGAACAACTCAAGCACTTCAAGCTAACTTTGTAGTTAAGCTTTGAAGTCCTAAAGTTTTGATTCTTCTAACCTTTGCATTAAATGAGTACCAAGCCTATATTTCCTCATTGCACACCTAGTAAGAGAACCTAGTATTCAAGAAGAGATTTCTAGCCAACTAACTAAAAGGAACACTAAGTCTTCAAAGAAAGAATACTACACTTGAAACATGCAAGTACTTTTCAATTGTCTATGATTCTTGATGAGACAATATTGCAATCAACAAAAGAGGTAGTATGTTAGCAAGGAGGTTGAGTAATGCTAGCCATGCATCTTTCTAATCAAGAGAGTTTACACATTTCATTCTAGTATTCTTTTCTTTTCTTTACTTCATCACACTTCATTCATTGCACTTCTTTTTCACAATGCACCACCACCAATCCACAACTTATTGTATATTGTTTTCTCTTGTGTGATTAACAAAGAAGAGTATTGTTTCTTGTCTCACTAGTATCGTGAAAGCTTCTACGCTTGCTCTCCTCGTGGTACGACTCGTTTTAGCTACTTGCTATAACGAAAGATTGAAACAAGGTATAATTCTTACATATTCAAAGTAAACAAGATCAAAGGTGAATTCTAAACCCTAAACCATCTCTTAAATACCTGATTCTTGTACAAATACATCATATACCTTGTGAATTTACCAATCAATAGGTAATCCAAACTAAGTTTGTATAAGAAGTTTAAGCATGCATGTATAGAAAGAAACATCTACTATACATATAAACTAATTAAACTTGTTTTGATCTACTATTCATGAAAACACATATTTAAAACCAAAACGTGTGTGTATTGTGCACTTGAGCATATCAACTATACTAAGCTTTTACAAATAGATCTAAACACACTATCTAAACTAGGATACCTAAGTCTTCTTGACGATCTTCATCTTCAAGTTGACTTGGTCAAAACTCCGTGATCCATGAGCTAGGCAAGGTATGATCTTGATGCATGAGCCCTGGAAACACCTTGTGAAAAGCTTCTAAACTCCATGTTGAAGCCAATCACCAACTAATATCTTGCTCATGATCTGAAACTTAAAATCACAAGAATATTAATAAACATAACTACATGAGTTAATCATCATCAAAACTAGAGTGGAAGGCCTTTGGGCCAACAATCTCCCCCTTTTTGATGATGACAAAACTCATGGAGTTATATATGCATGGATTAAAGTTAAGCTTCAAAGAAGCTCCCCTTAACTCATGCATAAACAAATAAATAATAAATATGCAATGAATGACAATGCATATAAACAAGGTACTCTAGATACCAATGAAATATTCAAAACAAAACATGCTTCTAGATACCAATTAAAATTAAACAAAACAATTAAAACTTAATATTTGCAAAATACA
Source organism: Agave tequilana (assembly GCA_038442645.1). NCBI lineage: Eukaryota > Viridiplantae > Streptophyta > Magnoliopsida > Asparagales > Asparagaceae > Agave > Agave tequilana. Next base: position 97,168 of record JAVJIF010012082.1, on the reverse strand, counting down.
AATATGCATATAAAACTCAAATATTTCTCCCCCTTTTTGTCAATCATCAAAAGAGGCAACACATATAAAACAAAACAAATTCTTATCCCCCTTTTTGTATGAAACAAAGAAACAAGAAGGAGGGTGAATAAGAAACATTGATACCAATAAAAATGTGTCAATGAAGTGCATCTTGATACCAATAAAACATGATCATAAAACGTATAAGAAATGCCTAATTGAAAGTAAACAAGGCATTGAAACAAATTTCACTTAAACACTTTTATATCATAACCAATTGAAAGGTGAAAACAAAATCTTGATACCAATTGATAAGCAAACACATAGCATACCAATGATAACTAAACAATCTTGATATCAATAGAAAGTATTTTACTTTAATAGCATATGATACCAATTGAAATTTATATTTTCTATCAAAAAATAAGGAGTGGGAATACAAATACCAATTGAAAAGTGAAAATCGAATTTTCTCCCCCTTATGAAATACAAACTAAAACAATGCATAAGCTTGAATTAGGATACCAATTGAAAGCTAAATCAATTGAAACAAGATAATCATAAATTTTCAAGCTTAGCATAAACAAATACATATATGTATGAGAATTAGATACCAATTGAAATTGATACCTTTGGAATTGAAATCATACATTCATACAATCATATATGAGTATACAAAAATGATCATATTGATACCAATTGAAAGAATCTAATGATACCAATTGAAACAACAAAATAAGCAAGTGTATACCTCATATTAAAATGAAGAAAACGAGCTAGTTAAAATGAAAAGTTTTGTTAACTAGTACGAAATCCTTCAAGCAAGGAATAAAAATATATAATTTTTCATAAAATATGAAATTCACATGATAAATAACACTCTAAATCAATGAAGCATATAAATGACTCATGAAAAACAATACATGAGCAAACAAATAAATGTGAGTGTACAAATAAAATGTGAGGATCACAATCATGAAAAATATTCCATTAAGCTCATTTAAATTCCTTTAAACATGAAAACATGAAATTTATTAAAATCGTTTAATCTTCAAGGCATATGTATGTCCTATACAAACTAAAGTATACATACATATCCAAAACACAATGAGTCCACAAAGATATATGCATGAAGGCACGTGGCTCAAAAAGGATGTATATGTATAATCAAAAGTTTGAATAAGGTAGACATATACATGAAGTTAAACATCAAACATGAAAACATGAAAAATTAAATTTTCATTAAACAAATTTCATTTCAAGGTATATGTACGAATTGTCAACACAATAAATATACATACGTATCCCTAAACACAATTGAGTCCATATATATATAGATTTGCATGAAAAGCAAATGACTCAAAGGGTATACATGTATATCTTAAAGTTTGGCAAATTAACATATACATGAAATGAAAAAACATGATCTATAAAACAAATCCAAAATGGGAATACAAGTTTAAAATGTATGGATCATCAAAACTAGACTATACTAGCACATCTAATGGGAACAAATAAGCATTAAGGCACAAACATATAAAGATTCATTTGTGGCCCACTATATGTACAAGTATATACCTAGTCTTAATGAAAACTAACACTTAAACATGTATCAACACATGAAGCATAAAAACGAAACAAAAGAAGGATATAAATCAATCATGAAAAGCATAAACATGATTATTATGTAAATTCACTCGTTATTAGATTCATGATGTACATGATAGTTAAACTATGGTGAGAACACAAAATAATAGTCCATATTAAACATGGGTGTCTCAAATACTATACATGTATGTCATAATCCTAATAAACATGGCATTTACATAGTAATCAAAACAACAACAAAACATGCTATGAACAATAAACATGAGAAGCATGTAAGCATAAATAAGAGTTAGGGATCGTTACCTAAACCTAGAAGGCAACTTTCCTTGTCTCCAAAAACCATGGTGGTCCTCTCCACCAAAACTTCCCTTGAAAGTGATGCATCCATTTGATTTCCTTTAGGCTCGGAACGCATCCACTCCAAGGTACAGCTACTCTCAAGTCATGTGAGAGCCCACACCGACATCATAAATAGGAGGGGTGGTATTTGGTACCCATTGTCTTTTGGGTCCATGGGGTTAGTACCTTCTCTAACCCAAACAAACTTAGTTGCTAAATTTGGAGCATGTAATCTATCAAAGCAAAATTTAGCAAGGTGGCCCATGCGTCCACAATGTGTACAAGTGTACACATGAGCATACGTGTGATGGTGTCCGTGAGGAGCATGTGTATGCCGTGCATGGTGTGCATGCATAATAGATGGAATTTGTTTCTTGCGAAACAAAGATTCCAAGCGTGTGTGATTCATGGCACATTGGCTCATAGTGGAGCCCAAACAATCCATTTTCTTCTTAATTAAATTTATATCATTTTCAATCAAAGAAGAAGTGGAGCATGCAATAGGTGAAGTGTGTGATACTAACCTAGCATGGCAAACATGTGCATCAATCTTATGTTGCAAAACAATGTTTTTCTCTAAACACACATTTAAATCATTTGAAATAGAAATTATTTTATTTTTCAAAGCAACATTCTCCTTTAAAATAAAATCTATTTTTGAAGACAAGTTTTCATTTTCTTCAAAATGTTTTCACGATCATTATTGTTTTTCAAAAACTCATTTTCTTTAAGTGCAAGTTTAAGTTGAGATTTTAATGAATCCCTCTCATTAGCAATCTCCTCTTTCTCTTGCAAAATAACAATAAGTCTAGCAATCAAATTTTTATTTTCATTATTAATGCCTAGACTTTTCTTTTTCAAAACTTTATATTTTTCAATTAATTTTTCACAAACAATTGAAAGTTCTTCATTCAAAGTGTTGGGGTCAACATGCTCATCACAAGAAGAACTAGAATCAAAACTATCTAGTTGAGTTTCCGATTGTACCTCAAGGGAGTCATTCCCTTGGACCATGAAGCATTGAGAATCGGATTCTCCACTAGATTCCTCCGGTTGGATTTGTAGTTGAAGCTCGGAGGTGGTGGTTGTGGTTGTCAACATATTCCACACTGCAAATGCGGAATCAAAGTTAGAAACACGTATAAGATAATCTTTAGATAATGTGCTTCTAATAGCCTCAAGGGCTAGTGCATTGGCCCCTATATGATTGCAATTACCAAGATAGCATTTCTTGGTAGCGGCAAAAAAAACATGCAAACCTAGGGTCTTTAAATACATGGACATCCTATATTTCCATGTGTCAATGTTGGAGACATCGAACATGGGAGGTGAAAAGCAATTCATGGGAATAAACTATATGTGTGCAAACAAGAAAATGCAAACAATAGATTAGCAAACTAAGGATCTCACTCCTAGGATGTTAAGCCTAAATATCAGGAGCGTTGGCTCTGATACCAATTGAAAAATACCTAGAGGGGGGTGAATAGGTGTAAGTGCTAAACTAGAAACTAAATGCACTAAGTGCGAAAACTAAAACAACTTTGCAACATACTTAATACAACATAACAAGTGTAGCCGAATACCCCGTGAAGGGTTCTGGACTAACTCCTCTTGATTCCCCTAGATATGGGTTGAGGTGCTATGTGAAGCTCTTGTTGGTTAAGTATAAGTGAGGCACACACAAGCAATCCAAGCATATAAATGATAAAGCAATATGAATATATGCAAGGCACAAATGCAAGCAATAAATATGATATGAAATGTACTGATTGAAGATGCTTTGCTAAAATAAAAGAGAGAAAGAGTTAGAGAGACAATGGATCAAACGCAAAGGCAAAGATATGTTTCGAGGTTCGAGCCCCTAGCTCTACATCCCCGCCTTCACCACCGTGAAGGATTTTCAATCCACTATAGGAGTACAAAACTCCTCTCTCAACCTTACAATGCCACCGAGGCAATACAACCACAAATCCACCTCTACCGAAGAGGGATAAGGCCCGTAGCCAACAACCAAACTCCACCTCTCACTAGAGGGAGCAAACACCACTCCGATCAACCTCTACCAAAGAGGGATACACAAATACAAGGAGGGTTTACAACAAGTGATCACAAAAGATCACAAACTCTATCTCTTTTCCACAAACCAAAGATCCTAATAGATTAGGATAGAAGATAAGCTCAAGTGTGGAAAAACTAAGTGTTTTGATCAAAGAAAAAATCTCTTGAGAAAATACCAAATTGATATAGAAATGAAGAACAAGAAACTACTTCCCAAAAACCTATTTTCTTTGAAAATAACAAAACACTTTAAAACAAATAAAATGTATCTTTTTGCTCTTTAAACTCTTTTAAAAACTTGATTTTAAAACCAGAGAATGGGAAAAAATTAGCTCCAAAAATCTTAGTTAAAACCATGAAGAAATGGGGTATATATAGCCCCAAAACAAAACTAGCCGTTAGGCTGATCTGTCAGCCTGACAGGCTTGCGGTCGACCGGTCGGTCGACCGCTAACGGTCGAAAATCCGACCGTTGGAGCTCTCGGTCGATCGTTCGGTCGACCGCCCAGATACAGAGAGCAGAGCTCTCTGGTCCGGTCGACCGCCGGGTCGACCGCCCAGATATAGAGAGCAAAGCTCTCTGGTCCGGTCGCCCGTCCGGTCGACCGGCCCACTGTGCTGCAAGACGTGCACAAAGCTGTGCACGTCGGTCGACCACACCGGTCGACCGGGCTGGCCTGTTGCCACAATCTGGGTCAGAACTTGGGTAAAAATAATTTTGAAAATTCTTTTAAGTCTTGTAAAAATACCATAAAAATTGTTTTAACACTTTATATTAAAACGCAAACTTGTGATAAAAATTTCAAGACATATATCAACAAATTAAGTCATTTTTGTGTCTTGCTCATTTTATCAAAAACCAACACTTGTATTTTTATCAAACTTGAATTTTCAATAGGAAATCTGATTTTTCCTAAAACTTGTTTAAATACAAAAACATGATATTTAAACACATTTAAGCATATTGCATATGGACATAGGTCCAATATACATGAAACAATATATATCATAGTTTTTGTCTTTAAATTCATAAAACATGTTTTGTAAAAATACTAAAACATAAAAACACATGAATAGGTAATCCAAACTAAGTTTGTATAAGAAGTTTAAGCATGCATGTATAGAAAGAAAACATCTACTATACATATAAACTAATTAAACTTGTTTTGATCTACTATTCATGAAAACACATATTTAAAACCAAAACGTGTGTGTATTGTGCACTTGAGCATATCAACTATACTAAGCTTTTACAAATAGATCTAAACACACTATCTAAACTAGGATACCTAAGTCTTCTTGACGATCTTCATCTTCAAGTTGACTTGGTCCAAAACTCCGTGATCCATGAGCTAGGCAAGGTATGATCTTGATGCATGAGCCCTGGAAACACCTTGTGAAAAGCATCTAAACTCCATGTTGAAGCCAATCACCAACTAATATCTTGCTAATGATCTGAAACTTAAAATCACAAGAATATTAGTAAACATAACTACATGAGTTAATCATCATCAAAACTAGAGTGGAAGGCCTTTGGGCCAACATCCTCGTCACCGTGAGGCTCAACAAATTCTTTGGTATAGCCTTGGCAACTCAAACTCTAAGGGACTTAAGGAATAGGTTCATTTTAACCTTTCAAATGGGAAAGTTCAACCCATCAAATTTGACTGGGAACTTGATGCTAGAGAAGTCATGTGATGCCATGAAAACAAATATAAGTGCACAAATAAATAACAAATACAACAAATTAATGTAGCCAAATGAAAAGAGCTCGCTAAGGTGGCTAAACCAAAACAAGGATTACGCTCGATACCAATTGAAAATCACCGAGAGGGGGGATGAATAGGTAATGACTATACTAAATGACAAATAATGTGAAATTAAAAATTACGTGCTAGCAACCTAGCAAATATCAATCAAAACTGAAGGAATACTTGCAAATAAGTAAACAATATTAGAGTGCAAGTAATTAAAGAGTGAGTAGAGTGAAGAGAGAAAGAGTAAGTCATCGGGGTGGAATCAGCAATTGAAAACGTGTATTTTATGAAATCAATGTAAAAGCGTGTGTGCTAATGTTCCCTCGATACTTTTGTTATAGCATTGGCTCAAGGTCAAATCAATAGGGACGGATAGAAGCTAACAGTTTTTATTCACTTCGGTTGTTAACAAGTTCTTCTTTGTTAAAGAATGAGAAAAAGAAAAAGAAAAGAAATCCAGAAGTGATTGGTGAAAATGGCGATAAAACGGCAATGTGAAAATAAAAGAGAAGTGATTTTGAAAACAAAAAGAAGATGAAATAAAGGTGAACTAAGAAGTTGGGGAAAACATCGATAAGAAAATAATAAAAAGATTTTGAAAATTGTTTTTAAAACAAAGTAAAAAGGAAAGAAGAAAACTATGAAAGAAAACTCATGGCTATTAACTACTAATTGTTCTATTAACCATGCTAACCTCTTAGTGATAGTTGTCTGACATTAATATTTTGCTATCACTAGTCCTTGGCTTCAAGAAGCAATATAAAGCATGGGACATAAGATGGTTCTTCCACATTCAAACACATCTATTCCACAAAATAAGTTTCAAGCTACTATTAGATCATCAAAACCGGTTAGAGGTGAGAATGAAATAAAGAAGATATTGTAAGTTACCTTGTTAGTGGGTTAGATATTACAATGTTAAGATGTTAGAATCCATCACATGAGCCATTAATGGCTCTTACAAGAAAAAAGGCCTTGTAGATGCTATTAGATTCATATGGATTATTGAGATAAGATTAGATGATTATTAGTAGGTAGTTAGTTTTCATGAGAAGAAAAACTAGCTAAGTATCATGTAGAAGATGTAGAAGATTACAATGAAGAAGAAAGAAGACACTTTACATAGTTTGTTACCATCTATTACATTAATATCTCTCTACCTCTCTCTGAATCATCTCAACACTACTGCAAGATCTAAAACAAAATGAAAATACAAAAGAAAATAAAAGAAAAGAAGAACACCTATACTATATTACACTAAAAGAGAGAAAACCAAGGCTACTCACTGATCTGCTTGCCTCTCAGGTCTCTATAGGGATATATATAAGCAATAGGAGGTTCCAGAAGACGAGATGAGGCCACGCTAAAAAATTGACGCGTGGAGCCAAGATGGCCATGAACACGTGGCTATCAGGGACTTAGGTCCCTGGTTTTGGCGTGTTGTTTTGTCTCGCTTTGGAGACCTTTTAGATATTCTCGGATTCAGGTATTTGCATCTGAATTTTTGTCAGACACGCACCAACGTCTAAATTCAATGTAACTTCTAGAAACACTCTAGCTTGGCCTCCAAGAAATCCAAATTTAATTACCCAAAATTGGGTTTAATTAAGCTGTTATTACCCTTTTGCCCTTCTACTCTTGATTATCTGCAAAAGAGACGAAAACACCATTTAGAGAATATTTTATTCATAAATCGGTAGGAGAATGCGATATAAAAGTGCAATATCATTGATTAATCCCACCTCCACACTTATCTTTTGCTCGTCCCGAGCAAAATAAGAAAAAGAAAAACTAAACTACAAATGTCATTACACCACTTTCGCAGGTGACGCGATTGCATTGAGCGTGTGCAATAAGCTATTAAGGCTCTAGGTTTTTCCTAGAGGAGGAGTATTGTCTCCTGAGGGTTTTCAGTGGATTGCACTCACAAAATCCATAAAGATGGAAAACAAACGCTGGTGTTTTGAAAACGCATTTTGAAAGAGAGACAAGTTTTCAAAAATATTTTGCAAAACTTTAAGCAATCTAAGATCATAAGTCCACCAAAAATTATTCTCCCTTAAACTTAATCTATATGCAAGATCTTGTCTTCAATTAAGGTAAGAATTCAAAATTGGACTGAATATTTTATCCTTCGTAAAACTTACATAATATGCACTTTGTGATAGTGAAGCTTTCTGAGATTTCAACCTAGCCATCAAGCAATTTATATTTTTTTTCTTCCCTTAGTTTTCTTAGGATTTCTAGTTTACCCGGGTAGTGAGCCTTTCACTGATGACTCCCGACCAGATGGTCTTAGGGTACTAGATGAGAAAACATCCTTCGAGTTTAAGGACTCGAGTAAACAAGGTCATAAAACTAAGGGGTATTATTTGTTTCTTATTGATTGGAGTTCATTTTGCATCATTTTATATCACATTACTATGATTTATATTAATAAAAATAAGATTTTTAATATTTTTCTCTCTTATTTTTCAGGTCCATTCTTTAATGGAGAAGAAGGCCCAAATTTTAGATTTTTCAAGGAATTAAAAGTGTTTTTTTTAGGAGCCCACATCAGGGAAGCCCAATTCTAGAACGAATCAAGGCATATTCCCTAACTTCTAGAAGCTCCAGCTGGGCACCTGCACCATAACAGAATGTCAGAGCGATCACTGACGCAACGGCCAAGATGCTGCATGTGGCTCTGGCCGCGTTTTCGTGGCAAATTCCTGGCCGATCGGGCGATTAATCCTACGGCTAATATGGGCCATGATCAGCTCCTAAGGCCTATAAAAGAACCCCCAGGGCCTCTGTAAAAAAAGGGGAGGAGAGAATAGCATTTTGTTTTAGGAAAATAGTTAGGAGTTCTTTAGTTCTCTCTTAGTCTTCTTGTGTAATTTTCATTTTCTCCTTTAGATCCAGAACAGAAAGAGAGAGGGTGAGAGAGATCTCTGTAATTGAAGAAGTGACATCTCAAATGCAAAGGCTCAAGCTTTTCTTCCTCAAATTTTCTTGTTCTATTGCATTTACTTTCAAAGCTCTTTACCTTCTTGCACTTATTTTACCATGTCTTCTTTCTTTCTTTTCTTTTCTATGGCTAACTAATCCCCTAACATAACTAACTAACTTCTAACACTACTAACTACTAACTCTTGGGTGATTGCTAACTCATATGAATCATTGGATGTTTTTAGTTCTAATCTTATAATTAATAAGTCTTTTTATTCCCAATGAAGATGAGTAGTGTTTCAAATCTTAGTGAATGCTTTGTATCACCTCTATATGATTCATGTGTGCCTCATTTAGAGCCTTGCTTCTTGAACAAGTACCTTGATGGAACATGAAGATGAATCATTTTAGTATGCTAACATCTATTTTTCAAGTTTCTTATTTCATGCTAGCTAAGTATTGCTTTGATGAATTAATGAATCTTACATTCTTATTTAGCATATCTAAAGTGTGAATACCTATGTTCCATTATTGTGAATCTATTGGGAGCCGACGATCCAAGGAGGCCACCTTGACAAGGTAAGATGAGAACATATCCTCAATGTGGGATAACTTATTGATTTGACAAAGCAGATGGACTATTGCCAATGAATTTACATGAGACATGAATCACCCGACGAGATTAATAAGTTAGTAGCGTAGAATGTTAGTTAGTCATAATTTTCTCTCCATTGAATTTTAAAACTCTTTTCTAAAACTCTCTTTTTTCAACGTCACCATTTTTCATTCCGTTTTCATCTTCCATTTTCCTTTCTTAAAACTCTACAAAAAATTCTTCATTTTCTTTTTACTTTGTTTTTCTTTCAGATTTTTGAACAAAGAAGAACCTTCATTTTCTCCTCAAAAACTTCAACATAAAAACTGTGAATGCTTCCATCGCTAGCCCTCCCTGCGGATACGACCTGTTATAGCTTATGCTACGATTGGTAATTTGAAGGAGTAAAGTAAATCTTCACACATATTCAGAGTTTGAACATCAGCACAAGGACATAAACAGTTTACTCTAAACTCTTGCTCAATTCAATTCCTCCTTTCGAACAAATTTTTGGCGATGTTGCTGGGAAGGGTGACGATTTTTATTAAGTTTTAGGAACTAAAACGAATTTTTTCTTCTCTGTTGCAGGTTACAGGTTGAGAAAACAGGAAAATAAGACTTGCAATAACATAAAGTGGTCTTAGGCCTCTACTCTAGAAAGTAGAGACCAAGTACCCTCTGAATTGTCGCGTATTCTTGGCTCTGGCTGCGGATCCGCGGCAAGGAGGAGTTCACAACTCATATTTTTTGTTGCAGGGCTGCTTACTTTGCAAAAATATAGCTTGCTGCAAAATTTATTTCTTGTATGCCATCACCAAGATCCTGCTAATAAACCAACAGTAAAAAGTTTGTTGAAAAATTAAAATTGATTAGACGTTTGCATTTTAGCCACGTATACTTTCAATTCATTTACTTTACTGTTGAAGAGTGCTGGAGCAAGGTACGTTCACATAGCATATTGAATATGACTCATCTCTTGGTTGATTTAAATTGCTTTGAGTGAATCTTGTTTGCATATACTGTACACTTGCACAAATTGATTTCAAGGGCACCACCCCAATAACAAGATAAGGTGGGGATTTCGTCACCCTTCCTTAGCCCAAAAACAACATTCCGAGCACTCACAATCCCAAGCTTTTAAATAAACATTGATAGACGTTGACCCCTAGGGACATCCGGATTCGATAAGAGATTAATCGTGGTTGAAAATTATTTTTGATTCATACTCCAGTCAAATCAGTGTCTAAGGTAGGGGATTAAGAGGTTACATCTTGAAGATATCATGGTTTGACGTAATTAAGGCCCGTTGCTTACTCACAAATACCTCCCACTGTATTTTACCCCTACTTGGCTGATTAATTGTGGTCTGATTCGTGCAACAATCTTCCTCGGGTAATCGACACGTTAGGAGTCATCTAGGTCCAGGGATCCTAGATAGCTTGGTGATTGTTTTACCTTATTCTTGTTTCTTATTTTTCCTTTTTTTGCTTGTTTGTTGGATGAACGTTGTCTGTGATTATGCATGCAAGAGTAGTACCAGGATCCTATTTCATCAAGACTTGTTAGGAATACTACACTTGCACACACACCACTTCCTAATATAATCCCAATCATGGCGAACCATATTTCTCTCCAAGACAAGTTCTACCTAATTCGCACTTCACTTCCTTCATGCATTCTTCTACCTGAGGCTAATGGAAACAACTTCGAGCTAAAGCCTCAGTACATAAACACACTCCCTAGGTTTCATGGCCTAGAATCCAAGGACGCATATTTTTTCATTCGTGAGTTTGAAGAAGTATATTTGATGATGAGAATTTCCCAAGCGGGGGAAGACGCTGTTAGATTAAGGTTCATTCCCTTTGCGCTTAAGAACATAGCCAAGAAGTGGCTATATAATCTGCCTGCTAGTTTATCTCGTCATGAAATGATTTTGTCAAGGTCTTTCTTAAGAAGTTCTATCCCATCTATAAAATGGCCCTCATCAGGAAAAATATAATGCAGTTTAAGTAGGAAACAAATGAACCATTCTGGAAGTATTTTGAATGGTTTAAGGATTTATTCGCCCAATGTCCCCTCACCACAGAATAGAGAAGTGGCGGTAGTGCCAAATTCTCTATGACGGATTAGACTACCAACTAAGACGCTCCTTGACAGGAAATTTTGAAGAAAGATGAGAACCAGGGTTGGGACCTATATGAAGCTTTAGCAGAAAAAATCATTCAATGGAAGTGTTGTCCCGAGAAAACTAACACCACTACTTCTAGAACTGGTACGCATTCAATTGAATCCTCTGTAGCTACCAAGGCAAAAATAACACAACTGATGAGGAGGCTAGAGCTACTCGAAGCTAGGGAACCCAATTCAGTGAACCAGGTTAACCCAACACTAGTGATCAATTCTGGTTGTACCTACTGCCATGCTCTCATCCACTTGTTTGAGGAGTGTCTTATTTACCAAGCTCAAATGTACCCTGAAAATATGAATGCAGCATATACCAGACCCAACTACAATCCATACTCCAAAACATACCACCCGGGATGGAGGAATCATCCAAATTTCTCATGGAGTCAGTCTAGTCCTGAGCAACCAAGGCAACAACTTCCACACCAATAGCCTGCTCAGTCTCTTCAACACAGTTTCCACCAAAATCAACCGAATTTTCAATCAAATTACCAACATAACTTCTAGCCCACGTACCAGCAACAACAACCACATAATCATCCAGATAAAAAAATGTCAGATTTGGAAAGAATGATTGAAACCTTGTCCAAACTCAGGCCTCAATGATGAACAACCACAACCAAGCTATTAATAGGTTAGAGGTTCAAATAGGTCAACTGGCTAACTCATTAAATGAAAGACAAAAGGGAACACTGCCTAGTCAGCCATTGCCTAATCCTAAGAATCCCTTTTCTATTCATGAAACTGAAGACATAAGCCTAAAACAATGCAACACTGTTCATATCTTGAGATCCAGAAAACAAGTTGACAATCAGGTTTCTAGTCATCCTGTTCCCAATAAATCAGTGTCAAATTCTCCAGTGATTGCATCACAAACTCCAAATGACCCACCTTCAATTTCACAAACATCAACCTCCAAGTCTAATGATAAAACAAAATAGATGAGCAACCTTACAAGCCTATTGTGTCATTCCCTAATAGGCTAGCAAACAACAAGACTAATGCTCAAATGGAGAACATTAGGGAAAATTTCAATCAGGTTCAGATCAATGTACCCCTTCTTGATGCCATACAACAAGTCCCTTTATATGCAAACTTTTTAAAAGATATTTGTATCAAGAAAAGAAAAACAAATGTCCCAAAGAAGGTCTTCCTTGCATCAAACATAAGTCAATTGTTAAATGGGCCCATTCCTGTGAAACACAAAGACCCCAGGAGTCTAACCATTTCAGTATCATAGGGTAGACCATAAAAACCGGGCCTTACTTAATCTAGGAGCCAGCATCAATTTACTTTCCTTTTCTGTGTATCAGCAACTCAGGCTGGGCGACCTCCATCCAACCATAGTTACTATAAATTGGCTTACTGATCTGTAAAGATTCCCAAGGGGAGATTACAGATGTCCTCATACGGGTCGGGGAATTCATATACCCTGTGGATTTCATCATTCTGGAGACACAACCACACAAAATCCGAAAGCTCAAACCCCGGTCATTCTAGGACGACCTTTCCTAGCCATGCTAATGCCATCATAAATAGTAGCAATGGGTCTATGCGTCTTACTTTCGAAGATATGACGAAAGAGGTGAATGTTTTCCACCTGGGAAAATAACCTCGAGACTTAGATGATCAGTCTTTTAAAGTGAACTTGATTGAAGGATTAACAAGTGAACACGAAGAGGAGATGGAGTATGAGTCTGATAATGAATTCGAATTGGAGTCTGATGACTTCAACCTTGACCAAATCATTGAATCCATAGTGGAGTGGTCAACAAACGCAACCCCTATTCTTCCCTTACAAGAGGAACAATCATCGATAGATCATGTCCCCTCTTCTGAACTAAAAATTCTTCCTAGTCATCTCAAGTATCAATATTTGGGTGAAAAGGAAGCTTTTCCTTTGATAATAGAATCTCATCTAATGAAACAACAAGAAGAGGATCTTCTTGTGGTGTTGAGGGAAAATCGAGAGGCCATTGGTTGGACATGGTTGATATAAAGGGGATCAGTCCATCCATTGTACAACACTGGATTCACTTAATAGAAGAGGCAAAGGCAAAACACAATCCATAGCGTTGACTAAACCCAATCATGCAAGAGGCTGTCCGAGCTGAAATGTGAAGTTACTAGACATTGGGATCATTTATCCCATATCCGATAGCCAATGGGTTAGTCCAGTCCACACTGTGCCAAAGAAGGCAGGTTTTACCGTAATAGAAAATGATAAGAAAGAATTAGTACAAACTCTTCTTCCAATGAAGATTCGAGTCTGCATTGATTACCGAAAACTGAATGTTGCCACATGTAAAGACCACTTCCCTCTTCCATTCATAGACTAAATGCTCGAGAGATTGGCTAGACATTAGTATTATTGTTTCCTGGATGGATATTCAGGATATAATCAAATTCAAATTGCTCCCAAGGATCAAGAAAAAATGACTTTCACCTGTCCCTTTGGATCATTTGCATATAGACGAATGCCCATTGGTCTATGCAATGCTCCCACAACATTCCAACGTTGCATTCATAGTCTCTTTTCTGACATAGTGGAAAATTTTGCGAAATTTTTATGGATGATTTCTCTATATACGGCAATTCCTTTGACCAGTGCCTGCATCATCTGAAGATGGTTTTACAAAGAGGCATGGAGAAAAACTTGACACTCAACTGGGAGAAGTGTCATTTTGTGGTCAAGTAAGGAATTGTCCTGGGGTACAAAATTTCAAACAGAGGAATTGAGGTTGATAGATCAAAGGTGGAAGTGATAGCAAAGCTCCCTGAACCAAAAAGCCTAAAAGACATTAGATCAGTTCTAGGCATGCTGGCTTCTATAGAAATTTTTTTAAGGAGTTTAGTAAAATTGCTAGACCTTTAACTAATCTCTTAGGAAAAGATGTGCCCTTAAATTTTGATAAAGAATGTCTACAAGCTTGGGAGGAGCTAAAGCAAAGACTTATCTCGGCGCCAATAATCTTAATGCCTGATTAGACTAGACCCTTTGAAACCATGTGTGACGCCTCCGATTATGCCATAGTCGCTGTTCTAGGACAGCGTATTGATAACATGCAACATGTGATTTATTATTCTAGTAGGACGCTCAATGAGGCCAAGCTCAACTACACAACAAATGAAAAGGAATTTTTAGCAGTTGTGTTTGCGTTGGAGAAATTTTGTCAGTACCTACTAGGGTCTAGGACAACGATTTTCACCAATCACTCTACACTCAGATACCTAATGCAAAAGAAGGATGCAAAAGCTAGGCTTATTCGATGGATACTTCTTTTGCAAGAGTTTGACTTAGAAATAAAGGATAAAAAGGGCGTTGAGAATGTAGTGGCTAATCACCTTTTGAGGATTCCCAATGCACCAATTGAGACAATACCAATCAATAAAGATTTTCCTGATGAATACATCTTCACGATGTGAAAAGTTCCCTGGTATGCTGATATTTCAAACTACCTTGCAACTGGGCAAACACCTTCAAATTGGTCAGGTCAGGACAAGCACCGCTTTATGACACAAATACGGTTTTTCTTTTGTGATGAACTGTATTTTTTCAAATATTTCCCTGATCAGATAATTAGAAGGTATCTTCCTGAGGATGAACATCAGAGTGTTTTGATATTTTGTCACGAGTTAGCTTGTGGTGAATACTTTGGTCCACGAAAGACTGCCGAGAAAGTCCTTCAGAGTGGTTTCTACTGGCCCACTCTCTTCAAGGATGCTCATACTTTTTGCAAACTCTATGCCAAATGTCAAATGACGGGTTGATTCACACGCCGAGACATGATGCCCCTTACACCGATCTTGAAAGTAGAACTTATTGATTTATGGGGCATCAATTTCATGGAACCCTTTTCTATGTCTTACGGCAACCAATTCATTTTGGTAGCTGTAGACTATGTTTCAAAGTGGGCTGAAGTTGTTCCAACTAGAACAAATGACAACCAGGTTAACATCAAATTCTTAAGAGAAAACATCATTTCACACTTCGGAGCCCCTCGTGCGATAATCAGTGACAACGGGAGTCATTTCTGCAACCGGACTTTTCAAGCCCTAATTCGAAAATACTTCATTTCTCATAAATTATCCACGGCTTACCACCTTCAGACAAATAGGCAAGTGAGAGTTACTAATAGACAAATAAAACTGATATTGGAGAAAATTGTGGGACAGAATCGCAAAGACTAGTCTGTCAAACTTATTGATGCCTTATGGGCATATCGGACCACCTTCAAGTCTGTCCTCGGTAGGTCTCCATATCGAGCTATATTTGAGAAGCCATGCCATTTGCCTGTGGAGCTTGAGCACCGTGCTATGTGGGAGATAAATAGTTAAACTTTGACTTAAAGAAAACCGGAGACTTGAGGAAGTTTTAGATTTTCAAGCTGGAAGAGATAAGAAATGATGCATTTGATAATGCTCGAATATCTAATCACAGAACTAAATTCTTCCATGACAAATTCATTAATAGGAAGAATTTTGTCTCTGGATAAAAAGTTCTTTTGTACAACTCCAGACTCTACCTTTTCCCTGGTAAGCTGAAAACCAGGTGGTTAGGACTGTATATTGTACAAACGGTTTCCCCTTATGGTGCTATTGAGATTTCAAATCCCAAGAATGTTGACATGTTCAAAGTCAACGGCCAACGACTAAAAACTGTTCTACACCACGGAGTCAGAGTCACACGATATTCTTGAACTGGGTCTTTGCGACCCAGTCTACATGTGACCAGACCCTTCCTACAATTTTTCACGGTGTTCCTTGTAAATCTTTTTGGGACCTACCATGTAAAATAAATCAAATAAAAAAGAAAAAATATATAAATAAAATAAAAATAATAAAGAAAAAATAATAAATAAATAAATAAAATAATAAAAATTATATATAAATAAAAAATAAAAACAAGAAAACAAAAATAAAAATATAATGGACCTCAGTGCTAAATAGCACCTAGGTTTTATTCCCTTTATATACCATTTTCCTCAATAATAACCAGAAATTAACCCTAGGTTAGTAATTTTCGATTTTTGCCTACGCAAATAGGGAAATCCATCCTTCTCAGAGTCCTATAAATACCCCCCAACCTCTATTTTGTTTTCTAACCTAATTTCTGAGAGCCGATTTGAGAAGAGAGATAGAGCGCGCCGCCACCCAAAATTTCCCAAGCCCTAACTCCCTCTTTTCGTCGCTTTTCCACGGCCCCAGCCGCGCTTCCGTAACAGTTTGGTGGAGTCCAGAGAGCCGTCAAATTTTGCAAAGGTCGCGGCTGCCTTTAGATCTCAGATTTACAACTAGATCTGTTGTTCCCCCTGTAGATTTCTCTCTGCAATCTGATTGCAGTTTTCCCCAACGTATTCCGGGGGAGGTTTGCGATTTTCTTTCCTTTCCTTCGTATTTTCAGCCATAGCACCTTCAATATTTGATGAGAAAGATTTTGCTAGACTCTTCAACAATATTCATGAATATGGCCACATATTTTTGGATAAGTAAGAGAATGGAATTGGTATACGTTGGTGTATGACAACTCTGACCATGAGGCCTACTATTGCCCCAAGCTTGTCCGGCACTTTTATGCTTCTATTGACCAAACCTCAATTGATTTTGACACCAACCAATTCACGATACACTTACCTACTGGGGACATTATTGTCATTGTTGACATGTTGGAGGACTACACACAAGTCCCCAGCAACCCGCACCATAGCGCCCCCTGACTTTAATTGAGTACATGACTATAATGGGGGCTCGCTGTACCAAACAGGATAGAGGGCTCAAACCAGCACTACTTTTCACAACATACATTGCGTTGGACGCTGGATCCAACGTAACATCCTTGGGCTTGACCATACGACCTCTTTTAATAGGCCGGTGCTGCAAATCATTCACGATCTTATGACTAGGCAGCACGCTGTTTGTATCAACACGACATCTTTCATTGTATCATCACAAATTCCACGCGCATGCGCGGTGCCAAATACTCACATCCGATTTTGGTCACTCATCTGTGTAAGAACTTCTTACCAGATGTTGTCTTTGATTCTTACAATAGAGTATTTGTTGCACCAGAGAGGGCAACAAGTGTTTATAACAGTTGGCTCCATGCGGTCTGGACCCCTAGTTTCTAGCCCAAAGATGCCCCAGCTGAGTCCTCTTCGGAGGAACTCTTGGATGATGATGATGACCCGGCCTTTTGGCAGTAGGACCCACCCATTGATTTGAGAGCCTTCATGTCTACCATTTGGAGAGGCATGAAGAAAATCTTTAAGAAGCAAGTTAAACTAAGGAAGAAGGTAGAGGAGCAGACTACTCGCCTAGACATCATCGAGGAGGGTTTGCGGGGATCGCAATCGGCCGGACCTAGTACCACCGCTGGTCCGAGCCGACGGAGGTTGTGATATCTTTTCTTACCTATTTTATGTATATATTTTACTTGTATACATTGGGGACAATGCATAAGATAGGTATGGGGGGTAGATACTAACATAGATTTTCTTTCATTTATAGGATTTAGAACTAACTTAGATTTTGATTTTCTAGGATTTTCTTAGTAGATTTTAATTTTCAAGGATTTTCTTAGATTTTTGTTTTCTTATATTAAAAAAAGGAAATATATATATATATAAAAGAGAAAAAAAGGAAATAAATATTTTCTGTGATCCATTTTTAAAAAGAATTAAGTTGATCTTAGGAATTAGGAAAATTCTAAATTAGGATTTCTTGATATAAGTCAAAATAAGAAGTATTGTTAGATCTTTAGGTTAAGAAAGAAAAGAATAGAAAGATAGTTAGACTTTGAATTTTTTCTAAGTACTATATACATTTACATGTTGAGGAATTAATCAAGGACTTAGTAACTTTATTTATATTTGTATAAAAAATAAAATAATAATAATATATATGTATATATATTTATGTATGTATGTATGTAAACTTTATCACCAATTAAGCTGGTTAGTTGTGCCTTAAGAAGCATAACCAGTCACGCCCAAAAGTGGTTGAGTCCTTAGCATTCGTGGCCTAGTTTGCTCGAGTCCTTGAACCTTAGGGATGTATCCTTATCTGGTGCCCTAAGACCATCTGGTCTGGGAGTCATCAGTAAAAGGCTCGCTACCTGAGTGAATTAGAAAGCCTAATGAAGCTAAAAGAATAAATAAGTGTAAATATATATATAAATAAATATATATATAAATGTACCATAGTCTAAGAACAATTTCTCATACATATAAATGTATATATGTCTGACTTGATACAAAATCTAGTTCTCTCTCTATTTTTGAAAACTTAACCTATGTTGAAGACGAAACTTCGAATGGAGGCTTATAAAAAAGAAGAAAAAGTTTAAGGTAACCTGAAATCGAATGATCACCTAAAATTCTTGGAAAAATGGATCATAAACTTTTTTCTTCCTTTTCTTTTTGCAAAATCACTAACATTTTTTTACTTTGGATTTTGTAAGTGCAATCCGCTGAAAAACCTCAGGGGACAACACTCCTCCTCTAGGGTAACCTAGAGGTTTAATAGCTTATTACACGAGCTCAGCGCAATCGTGTCACCTCTGAAAGTGGTGTAATAATTTAGTTAGGGTTTTCTCTTTTTCTTTGCTTATTTTGCTCGGGGACGAGCAAAAGCTAGGTATGGGGGTGTGATTAGAGTTCATTTTTCATCATTTTATATCACATTACCATGCTTTATATTAACAAAAATAGGATTTTTAATATTTTTCTCTCTTATTTTTCAGGTCCATTCTTTAATGGAGAAAAAGGCTCAAATTTTGGATTTTTCAAGGAATTAAGTGTTTTTTTAGGAGCCCACATCAAGGAAGCCGAATTCTAGAATGAACCAAGGCATATTCCTTAACTTCTAGAAGCTCCAGCTAGGCACATGCACCATAACGGAATGTCAGAGTGATCGCTGGTGCAACGGCCAAGATGCTGTCGCAGAAACGCGGCCATACTGGCCATTGATCAGGCGATTAATTTTACAACTAATACAGGTCGCGGTCAGCTCCTAAGGCTGATAAAAGGACCCCCAGGGCCTCTGTAAATAAAGGGGAGGAGAGATTAGCATTTTGTTTTAGGAAAATAGTTAGGAGTTTTTTAGTTCTCTCTTAGTCTTCTTGTGTAATATTTTATTTTCTCCTTTAGATCCAGAAAAGAGAGAGTGAGGGTGAGAGAGATCTCTGTAATTGAAGAAGTGACATCTTAAATACAAAGGCTCAACCTTTCTTTCCTCAAATTTTCTTGTTCTATTACATTTACTTTCAAAACTCTTTATCTTCTTGCACTTATTTTAACATGTCTTCTTTCTTGCTTTTCTTTTTCTATGGCTAACTAATCCCCTAACATGACTAACTAACTCTAACACTACTAACTACTAACTCTTGGGTGATTGCTAACTCATATAAATCATTGGATATTTTTTTTCTATTCTTGTAATTAACAAGTCTTTTTATTCCCAATTGAGATTGAAAAAAGAGTGATAAAAGATTTGGTGGATTGTGGTGTTCTAAACTAAATGATTAAAAGAAAAGAAACTAAAATTACTTACTTCTTTTGGCCAAATACCTACCTTGAATCTTTTGTAATGATGTTACCTTGAAGCAAGGCGATCAACGTATAGCCCATAAGAGTTGTTCCCGTTTCCTCCACATTATATCATCAAGACGTTACAAGTATGAAGTGACACAGAATGAAACTCAAAATCCATCGTCATGGGCTATCAGTGGCACTCGCAAAGGCAAGGCTCTTTTGATGCTTTTAGACTCACTTGGATAACAATTGTACCAAAAGAAGAAAAGTAGAGAAGAAGAAGAAGAAGAACACAAAAATAAAGTACATACAAAAGGGAACTACATATTCGATTTTGTAACAATAAGAGAAAAGAAGGAAATCTTACACCGGTGTCAATCTCAGCACAAGCTTCGTTTTCGTTCTCCTATGAAATTCTGATCTCCTCTGATTTACGTAAATTAAAACTAAAAATTACTGAAAAGAAAAATAAAAACCTATACAACAAAGAATGAAAAACTGGACTAAATCCTATCTCTACATGGTCGTCCCATTTTCAGTAAAAATCCTACCTTTTATAGGCAAAAACCCAGAGAGGAGAGGTATGAGAAGATAGGGGGAGCAAACGCTCCCCCTAACTCACTAACCAAACCGCGAAAACGCGGATTTGGCCACGTTTCTGCGGCGAGGGTGTGGCCAGGTGGCCACACCCTGTTGGCGGTGCTCCCCGGCTTCTCGATTTGTCTTTATCTTCAGCTGGATTTGCAGTTTAAATCTGAGATTTTGACGAAATGGTTTTTGATCCTTGGCTTCAACCGATCGATTTGTAGGGATTTGTTCTAACTGATTTTCAACCGATCTGAACTGACCTGATCTGCCTTGATTTACTGAGTTCGAATTAATTCTGATTTAATTCAGAATTTGATGGGCTTTTTGGCTCATTTCTCTTCACTCTCCTTTAGGAATAGGCCTGCAAATAAATTAAACATTTAATTAGGAAAAAGCAGAGTTTATTCTATAATAAGTATGAGAATATGATAATAAATGTGCAATATTAGTGACCAATCACACCCCCATACCTATCTTTTGCTCGTCCTCGAGCAAAACAACTAAACTATACTAAGGATTATTAGGCCACTTTCGCAGATCACGCGATTGCACTGAGCATGTGCAACAAGCCGTTAAACTTTTAGGTTACCTCTAGAGGACGAGTTTTGTCTCGTGAGGGTTTTTAGTAGATTACACGCACAAAATCCATAAAGAAAGAGAAATAAAGAGTTAGTATTTTCGAAAAGCATTTTGAAAGAGAAAAATATTTGAAGTATAATTGTAAGATTTAAGTAATCTATAAGTTCTAGGAAAACTGAATTTTTCATTCTTAAACTTAGTCTCTATTCAAAAATTTGCTATCAATCAAAGTAAAGAGTCAAATTGTACTTCTCATCTAGTCTATTACTTTACCCTGAGTCATATGCATCGTGTGACCGTGAAAATTTTGACTAAGGGTCTTTAACTCTAACTCTTATGCCTTATTTATTTATATATATATATTTTTTGCTGGTATTATTCCTTAGTTCTATTAGGCTTTCTAATCTTCCCATGTAACATGTTTAAAAAACTAGCCATTTAGGCTAAAAATTAGCTCACGGTCGACTGGCCGGTCGACTGATTTTCAAAAATATATGACCGTTGCGAGCCCACGGTCGACCGCCCGGTCGACCGTCCCAAATAGAGACTAAGGTGCTTTCAATCGGCCGAAGCTCGGTCGACTGACATGGGGTCCGATCGACCGCCCGATTGACCGGTTAACGTGCACACATGCACACACCCAAACGGTCAGAAGCGCGGTCAACTGCCCGGTCGACCGTTCTGACCTGAAACAGAACCGGTCGACCGCAACAAGTCAAAACAGTTTATATTTTAGAATATTTTTGAAGATCTAATAATTTTCAAAAATAATTTTGGTCAAGACTTGTTACACTACATAAAATAGAGTTTACAAATATAGAAATATTTTATATAAAGAAGAAATATCTTTTGAAAAACATGTACAAAATCTTGTGTGTGGGGAAAATTGACCTTCGACACTATGCACTATCCTTAACAAACTAAAATATAAAAGAAGTCTCTGAGCCGCGTTACGCCAAGTTAGAGCCTCCTCTCCTATGAAAACGTCCTCTTGCGCCATTAAGATATCAACATGCTTTTAGCGCCATTATCCTTGCAATATGCTAAAAGCTATCAAGACTTGTACAAACCTGAAACTCATTCTAAAATAACTTATTATTACCAAATAGCTTCTATGTGTCTTGTTATCATCAAAATTTAAACAAATAGAGAGTGTAACCTTTTGGGCCAACAATCTCCCCCTTTTTTATGATGACAAAACATATAGGCTATAACACAAGATATAAATGAGAGGTAAAAGCTCCCCCTCAAATAATGCTATTTTACACAAGTATAAAACAGTTTATTATGAGAAAATTTTTGAATTTTTGAAATTTTTGAAAATTTTGAAAGCAACCATAAAACACCAAATCTAAAACACCAAATCATAAACCAAACCATAAAACCCAAACCAATAAAACACAAAACCCAAACCAATAAAACACATATTTCTCCCCCTTTTTGTCATACATCAAAAAGGGATATGTTAGCAAGACAACTTCCTTATTCAACAACACAAATATTTAGTTCACCACATATAAAAGAAAATCTATTATAGCCAAGTGGTTTAGTGAAAATATCGGCAAGTTGAAAATCGGAAGAAACATAATCAATATCAATATCACCTTTCTCAAAATGATCTCTAAGGAAGTGATATCGAATCTCAATGTGCTTGGTCTTACTTTGTTGATTTACATTCTTAGTCATATGAATAGTACTAGTATTATCACAAAATATTTTTATATGATCATAATGCAAATTATAATCAAGGAGAGTATGCTTCATCCAAAGGACTTGTGCATAACAAGCCCTACCACAACATGCTCCGCCTCAGCGGTTGAGAGGGTTACAGAATTTTGTTTCTTGGAAGACCATGAAACAAAATAATTACCAAGAAATTGACATGTTCCACTAGTACTCTTCCTATCCACTCTACAACCCCATAGTCAGCATCCGAAAAACTCGACATTGATAATTATCCGATTTTCAGATACCAAAGACCCATTCCAATAGTGCCCTTAACATAATGAATAATGTGTTTTATCGCAATTAAATGAGATTCTTTTGGACAAGTTTGGAATCTAGCACAAAGACACACACTAAATATAATATCCAGCCTACTTGCCGTTAAATACAACAAACTACCAATCATGCTTCTATATAATTTTATATCAACACACTTACCTTGGTCAACCTTATCAAGCTTGGTGGTGGTGGCCATGGGAGTGTTGCAAATTTTGAGTCTTCAAGCCCAAATTTCTTGATGAGTTCCTTGGAGTACTTGGCTTGACATATGAAAATCCTATCACGCATTTGCTTGATTTGGAGTCCAAGAAAATAGTTCAATTCACCCATCAATAATATCTCAAATTCACGTTGCATACATTGTTCAAACTCTTTGCAAAGTAACTCATTAGTAGAACCAAAAGATTATATCATCAACATATATTTGAACTATAAGAATGTCACTATCAACATGTTTAGTAAATAATGTGGTGTCTACTTTGCCTTTAACAAAATCATTTGAAAGAAGAAAACTAGAAAGCCTTTCATACCAAGCTCTTGGAGCTTGTTTTAAACCATATAATTCTTTATCTAGCTTGAAAATAAAATTTGGATGTACATGATCCACAAAACCGGGAGGTTGTTCAACATAAACTTCCTCATCAATAAAACCATTTAAAAATGTACTTTTTACATCCATTTGAAAAAGTTTAAAATTTTTATAAGATGCATAAGCTAGTGTGATCCGTATGGCTTCTAGCCGTGCTACGGGTGCAAAGGTCTCCTCAAAGTCGATTCCTTCAACTTGAGTGTAACCTTGGGCCACTAACCTAGCCTTATTCCTAATAACATTTCCTGACTCATCCAACTTGTTCCTAAAAATCTACTTAGTGCCAATTATTGGTTTATCATGGGGTCTAGGAATAAGGTGCCAAACTTGGTTGCGCTCAAATTGATTGAGCTCTTCTTGCATAGCTAATAACCAATATGAGTCACCCTCGGCTTCGAGGATGTTTTTGGGTTCAAAATGCGATATGAAAGCATAATTCTCACACAAATCATGGAGTTTGGAGCGAGTGGTTACCCCTTTTGATACATCACCTATGATGAGATCTTTGGGATGATTTGAGGTGTATCTCCAATCTTTAGGAAGTGGTTGTGATTGTTCCACTTCATCCTTTTGAACTTCACCAATAGGTTCTTGCTTGTCTTCTTGGATGGGTGAGTCCTTCAAGGATATTTTCTCCATATCCTCACCTAATGAGTCAATCTCTATAACATTCTTAACAATAGCATTAGATTCTTCAAATTTAACATGCATAGATTCTTCAATGGTATGAGATGATTTATTGAATACTCTATATGCTTTGCTAGTACTAGAATAGCCAACAAAGATTGCTTCATAAGCCTTAGCATCAAATTTACCCAAATTATCTTTGGTGTTCAAAACAAAACACTTGCATCCAAAAACTTTAAAGTATGAAACATTTGATTTTCTTAAATGATAAATTTCAAAAGAGGTTTTGAAAGTATTTTTACACAAATAAATACGGTTTGATATGTAGCATTCGGTGTTTACGGCCTCGGCCCATAAGCTTTGAGGGAGCCCATAGTCACTTATCATAGTCCTAGCCATTTCTTGAAGAGTTCTATTCTTCCGTTCGACTACTCCATTTTGTTGTGGAGTTCTAGGAAATGACATTTCATGCTTAATTCCCTTTTCATCACAATAAGTCATGAAGAGTTAGTTGACAAGCTCACCACCTCTATCACTTCTTATCCGTAAAATTGAAAATCCTTTTTCTTTTTCAACCCTCTTTCGAAAAATCTTAAAATGCGAAAAAGTTTGATCTTTATGCTCCAAAAAGAAAACCCAAATGAAACGAGAAAAATCATCGACTAAAACAAAACATATCTATTTCTATTTAAGCTTTTTGTTTTAGTTGGTCCAAAAAGATCCATTTGAATCAATTCTAAAGGCCTAGATGACATGATATCTTTGATTGGTTTGAAAGAAGACTTGGTTTGTTTCCCAAGTTGGCACGCACCAAAAATGCGGTCTTTTTCAAACTTCAAACAAGGAATACCCTTCACCAATTCCTTAGAATTAATTCTAGCAAGGTGATCAAAAGATGCATGTCCCAATCTTCTATGCCATAACCATGAATTCTCATCAAAAGCATTTAAACATTTAGTAGAACAATCCAAATTAAGCATGTCAATAATATAGACATTATTTTCACGAAATCCAGTAAGAATACAATCATTGGTTTTACAATCAAAAATTTTTCAAGAAGATTCATCAAACAAAACTTTGAGCCAACGATCACATAGTTGACTAATGCTAAGCAAGTTATGTTTAAGCCCATCAACAAGAACTACATTTTCTATTAAAGGAGATGCACCAATCTTAATGTTACCTATACCGATGATGATGCCCTTGGAGTCATCTCCGAAGATGACGGTGCCACCTTCAACGTACCTTGATATGGTTGTAAAATTATTGATGTCCCGTGTCATATGCCTTGAACAACGACTATCAAGGTACCACCACTCTTACATCTTGGAGTTTTGGTGAGTACCTATATCAAATAATTTAAAACTTGATTTTGGTACCTAAATTTTCTTGGGTCCTAATGCGTTAGTGTTTCGAACCCACACAAGATTATTTGTATTATTTATATGATCATAGAAAAATTTAGCTAAATGGCCATTCCGGCCACAATAAGTACATTTATAAATTCTTTCATATTTAAAAGCATAATGAGCATGTGGTTTACGAACATGTGAATTGTGAGTATGAGTAGTTTTAGCACGATTGACATGTGATGTATTGGCATGATGAACATGTGAAGTTTTGGCATGAGATGTTATATCATTTTTAGCATGTGGAGTATGCATATGCTTCTTTGAAAATATTTCTTCGAATTTAGTATTATTAAAAGCACATTCTTTTAAAACATTTCCCAAATCATTGATTTTAGTTTTTAACATGGAAAATTCATTTTCATCAATTTTAGGATATTTAGCTTTACAAGCAACTCTATAGGCATTAAAATCTTTTCGTTTTGAAATAAGATTAGAAGATAATTCATTCTTTTCTTTTGAAGAAATGGCAGGTTGATTTTTAAGCATTTCAATTTCTTTTTTCAATTTTGAACACTCTTCCTTTTTATCATCAAAACTTTCTGAAAGTTCAACGAAAGCATGTACTAACAATTCTCTACTTATTTCACTTTCATCATCAAGTGGTTGGGTAGTTACCTTAGGTGTGTTTGCTATGAAACACACATTTGCCGTGTCGACTTAATCTTCGGATTCACTTTCCGAATCCCAAGTGGCTTTGTACACCTTCTTTTCAACCGGCCTCTTTTGCTTTAAGTAGGAGGATATCTTTTTCTTGAAATCTAGACAATCGGCCATAATGTGTCTGGGTTTCCGACAGTTGTAGCATATGATCCTTTTCTCCTCCTTCCCTTCCTATCGCCTTCTATAGTTGAGCTTATTCTTGCGGTACATTCTCTTTACATTTCTCACAAGAAGAGAAAGCTCTTCATTATCTTCTTCATCATCGTAGTTGGTGGAGGAAGACTTGAAAGCTATAGACTTTTTCTTTTAATGAACCGCATCTTCTCTAGCCTTCTTCTCTATCTCATGAGTCTTAAAATTTCCAATAAGACTTATGAGCTCCATCTCGTCTTTGTCATTCAACTCCTTAAAGGTGGTAGCTTTGATTTCCCATGACGAAGGAAGAGCACAAATCACTTTACGCACCTTTTGGTCATTGCTTATTTCATCACCTAGAGAAGAAAGAGCATTTGTAATCTTAGTAAACTTGATAATCATATCATCAATAGATTCATCTTCTAGCATTCTAAAACTTTCATATTGAGAATGCAAGAGATCTATTTTAACTCTCTTGACTTGTGATGTTCCCTCATGAGTGACCAATAAGTGTTGCCAAATCTCATAGGCGGATTTGCAATGGATAACCCGTGTTAAGTCATCCTCATTCAAAGCTAAAAGTAGGGCATTTTGAGCCTTTGAATTAGCATCAAATTCCTTGAAGGTAAGTTCAGACCAAGTGTCCTCCTCACTTTCGGGTATACCATAAGGCTTGGTCAAGGACTTAGCAACTAGACTACCTAGTGATTGTAGAAAAATAGTCATCCTAACTTTCCATATGGGAAAGTTGAGTCCATCAAATTTGGAGGGGTCTTAATGTTATCGGCCATCTTTACTAGTGAATGAATGAAGATATGAAAATAGTGATTAGCAAATTTTAGGATCTCTCTAAGGATGTGAAGCCAAAAACTAGAGTCCTAGCTCTGATACAAATTGAACTCACCTAGAGGGGGGTGAATAGGTGATAATGCTAATCAATGCACAAATTTAAAATGATATGATGCAACGATCACCCAAAACAAAATTAGAAGCTGAATACCCCGTGAAGGGCTCTGAACTCCTTCCTCGTGATTCCTCCAAATAAGAGTTTGAAGTGCGCAATGCAATCTTGTTGTGAGAGTATTGATCGACAATATAATAATGAATGGAAAGCAAGTAAATAACACAAATAAACTAATCGCAAATACTGAGATTTGTTTCGAGGTTCGAGCACCTAGCTCTACATCCCCGCCTTCACCCAGAAGGATTTTCGAACCACTATAACTTCGATAAAGGATTACAACCACAAGGGAGTACCCAACTCCTCAATCACACTCCTCTAGGCCAGAGGTAGTGGAGCCACAAATACAATAATATCTTGGTGATCAAAAGGCCATAAACTCTCTTTTGAAAAAATTTTCTCTTACAAAAATCCTAGAGAATAATGTATAGGATTGAAGCTCAAGTTTTGTAAGTGAAAAATAAAATAAGATTGAAGAGAGTTTTGAATCAAAAACTTCAGAGAAAAGAGAGAATTTTGAGCACAAAAACTGAGAGCAAAAACTTCTTTTTAATAGACTCAAACTTTTATTTCTTTTGCAAAAATTGTTGTGTTCTTCTCAACCCTAATCATTTTATTTATAGGATAAAGGTAGGGATTAAAAGGTAAACTGTTATTATGAATAATCAGGAAAGATTAGACCCAAATCCAGCCCTAAAATTCATCTGGAGAAGAAAAACACGTTTTAAAACGTGTTTAAAAAATTAGCCGTTTAGGCTGAAAATTAGCTCACGGTCGACCGGCCGGTCGATCGGTTTTCAAAAATATATGACAGTTGCCAGCCCACTGTCGACCGTCCGGTCGACCGTCCCAAATAGAGACTAAGGTGTTTTCAGTCGGCCGAAGCTCGGTCGACCGACATGGGGTCCGGTCGACCGCCCGGTCGACCGGTTAACGTGCACACATGCACACACCCAAACGGTCAGAAGCGCGGTCGACTGTCCGATCGACCGTTCTGACCTGAAACAGAGCCGGTCGACCGTCCGATCGACCGCAACATGTCAAAACAGTTTATATTTCAAAATATTTTTGAAGATCTAATAATTTTCAAAAATAATTTTGTAGGATTTGGTACACTACATAAAATAGAGTTTGCAAATATAGAAATATTTTATATAAAGAAGAAATATCTTTTGAAAAACATGTGCAAAATCTTGTGTGTGGGGAAAATTGAGCTTCAACACTATACACTATCCTTTAACAAACTAAAATATAAAAGAAGTCTCCAAGTCGCGTTACGCCAAGCTAGAGCCTCCTCTCCTATGAAAACGTCCTCTTGCGCCATTAACCTATCAACATGCTTTTAGCGCCATTATCCTTGCAATATGCTTAAAAGCCATCAAGACTTGTACAAACCTGAAACTCATTCTAAAATAACTTATTAGTACCAAATAGCTTCTATGTGCTTTGTTATCATCAAAATTTAAACAAATAGAGAGTGTAACCTTTTGGGCCAAAGTCGAGTTCCTGCAACAACCTCCCCCAGAGAATCGACCAGTTAGGAGTCGTCTAGGTCCAGGTACCTTAGACTAAGGCTTTGTGGTCATTTTTCTTTCTTTTGTTTGTTATTTTATTCTTTTCGATTATTTGTTGTATTTATGTTGTTTGTGGTGTGCTGCATGAAAGAGTGGGTGAGAGATCCTGTATCTTTCAAATTAACCGGAAATACTTCTCTACCCTTGCATCCAGAACCTGTGATGGCGTCACTTCTGGACAGGTTTTACCCGATCAGAACCTCATTACCATCTTGTATAAAACTGCCTGAGGCAAATGGAAATAATTTTGAATTAAAGCCTCAATTCATCAACACTCTCCCAAAGTTTCATGGTTTAGAATCAGAGGACGCATACTTCTTTGTTAGGAAGTTTGAAGAAGTGTGCCTCATGATGCGCATACCCCAGCTAGGAGACGATGCCGTTAGGTTACGTTTCATTCCCTTTTCCCTAAAGGACCTAATGAAAAAATGGTTGTACAGTTTGGCGATAGATTTAGTCACAACGTGGGATGATTTCGTCAAGGCCTTCTTGAAAAAATTCTACCCAATCCACAAAACCGTCCTCATTAGAAAGAATACCATGCAGTTCAGATAAGAACCGAGCGAGAGCGATTCAAAGACCTCCTAGCTCAGTGCCCTCGTCATGGTGTGGAGAAACGGTGTCAGTGCCAGATTATCTACGATGGTCTAGACTATCAGACAAAAACCCTATTAGAAATTATATGTCAGGGAGGGTTCTTGCAAAAGGATGAGAACCAGGGTTGGGACTTACTTGAGGATTTAGCTGAGAAAACCCTGCAATGTGAGCCAGCCTCGAAAAAAACTAAGGAATTCACAATCTATAGCTTCAAGAGGAGGGCTCCTATCTCTAGAATCATCCATAGCTGTAGAAGCTAAGATTGCAACCCTAATGGGGAGAAGAAAGGCTCTAGAAACAAAAGAGCCAACCAATGTCAACCAAATCAACCCACCACTGATTCACAATCCGGGTTGTTCATACTGTCAGGCACCAAACAATGTCTTTGAAGAGTGCCCTATTTTTCATGCCCAGCAAGTGCCATTGGAACACCTGAACGCGGCATGCTCACGGCCACCGCATAATCCCTACTCACAAACATACAATCCAGTTTGGAGGAATCACCCAAATCTCTCCTGGGCCTAGAACAATCCTCCTAGGCCTAATTTCTCCAACAATTTTCACCATCCCAGTCCTCCACCAAATTTTCCAAGTCAAGCTCCATCTTCCTCCTTTCAAAGTTCACCAATGAAAAAGAAATTTAGTAAGTTGGAGGAGAGCATGGAAGCTTTTATGAAGTCCCAAAATGCTTTTATGAAAAACCAGGGACAAATGCTGAATAACCATTCACAGGCTATATCGAGATTGAAAATGCAGATGAGCCAATTAGCTAGCTCCCTAACTGAAAGACCAAAGGGTACTTTACCTAGTCAGTTGCTAGTTAACCCAAAAAACTCCAATCAAGCATATGAGATTCAGGATCCTTCGATCAACCCGTGCAATGTTGTTCACACACTTTGATCTAGAAAGAAGGTGGACAACCAGGTCTACCAACAGAAAAATCTAGTCCATCCTGATCCTACTCCAGCCTCCACCTTTGCTAGTTCCTCCCAAACTGATCCTCAAACATCTGGCGAGGACAAAGCTGCTGAACAAGTTCATAAACCTGTAGCACCCTTCCCCAATAGGCTTAGGAACAATAATAAGAATATGCACATGAAAAAGATGCTTGAGATATTTAACCTGGTCAAACTGAATGTACCTCTTCTTGACGCTATCCAACAAGTCCCAGCTTATGCCAAATTTCTTAAGGATATGTGTACGAAGAAGAGAAAGACAAATGTGCCGAAGAAAGTGTTCTTGGCAACCAATATAAGCAAAATTCTGTCTGGTCCAATTCTGGTGAAATACAAGGATCCCGGATGTCCCACAATTTCCTGCGCCATAGGACAAACAGAAATTAGTAGATTACTCCTTGACTTGGGAGCAAGTATCAACTTGCTACCTCACTCAGTATACCAGCAACTTGGGTTGGGCGAGCTGAGTCCAACTCGAGTCACCATTCAACTAGCTAACCGATGATTGAAAATCCTGAAGGGGAAATCACAGATGTCCTTATCTGGGTCGGGGATTTCATCTGCCCCGTTGACTTCATTGTACTTGAGACCCAACCTGTGTCCAATCTGAGATCTCAAACTCTAGTCATCTTAGGGCGCCCATTCCTTACTACCGCCAATGCCATAATCAACTGTAGGAACGAGTCCATGCGAGTGACCTTTGGAGACATGACAAAGGAAGTCAATGTCTTCAATCTTGGAAGACAACCCAGAGATGTCAATGATCAGACATTTGAGGTCAATTCCATTGAAAATTTGACCAGTGAGCATAAGGAAAGTATGGAGATGGACACAGAGGTAGAGTTTGATCTGGAGTTTGAGGATTTTAATCTTGACCAGATCATGGATTTGGCAGTGGACTGGGCGTCAAGCCTAAGTGTACCTTATCATAGGATTAAAAGTCCAGAGATTTCCCCCAATGAAGCAACACCTCCCCTAGAGCTAAAAGCCTTACCTACAACCTCAAGTACGCCTACCTGGGCGGAAGGGAAACCCTGTCAGTCATCATAGCATCCCATCTGACTGAGACAAGAGGACGACTTAATGCCTATTCTGAAGAGACATAGGGAAGCTATTGGATGGACGATGAAGGATATCAAAGGGAGAAGTCCAGCCATACTGCAACATAGAATCCATTTAACCGATGAAGCAACCCCTAGGAGGGACCCACAACGCAGGCTTAACCCACTCATGCAAGAGACAGTTAAAGCAAAATTTTTGAAACTACAAGACAATGGGATCATTTATCCCATTTCTGATAGCCAATGGGTTAGCCCTGTTCATGCGGTCCCAAAGAAAGCTGGCTTTACGGTGGTTAAAAATGAGCACAAAGAGTTGGTACAAACATGGCTGCCTACCAAGATTTGTGTTTGTATCGATTATAAAAAGTTGAATGTATCCACCCGTAAAGATCACTTCCCGCTACCCTTTATCGACCAAATGCTTGAACGCCTGGCTGGACACGAGTACTATTGCTTCCTAGATGGGTACTCGAGATACAATCAAATCCCCATTGCTGTAGAAGATCAGGAAAAGACTACGTTCACCTGCCTGTTCGGAACCTTCGCTTACCGACACATGTCCTTTGGATTATGCAATGCTCCCGCAACATTCCAACGATGCATGCTTAGTCTTTTCTCCGACACGATCTAACGTTTCGTTGAGATTTTTATGGATGACTTCTCCATCTATGGAGATTCATTTGATCAGTGTCTTCATCACCTAGAGTTAGTTCTACAGAGATACAAGAGAAGAATCTAACTCTAAACTGGGAGAAATGTCACTTCATGGTGAGACAGGGGATTGTCTTAGGCCATGAGATTTCTACGAGAGGCATTAAAGTGGACATGGCTAAAGTAGAAGTGATTGTTAAGCTTCCTCCACCCAAAAGCATCAAGAATATTAGATTGGGCATGCTGGGCTCTACCGACGGTTCATTAAGGATTTTAGCAAAATCGCTAGGCCCTTAACTAACCTACTCGCTAAGGACGTGCCCTTTGATTTTAACGATAAATGTTTCAAGTTATGGGGGAAGCTCAAGCAAGAACTTATTTCTGCGTCTATTATTTCTACTCCTAATTGGGCCCAACCGTTTGAAATCATATGTGATGCCTTTGATTTTGCTATTGGCACTGTTCTAGGACAGCGGATCAACAATAGGCAACATGTGATTTACTACTCGAGTAGGTACTTGAATGACGCCCAACAAAATTATACAACGACTGAGAAGGAATTCTTGACCGTTGTCTTTACGTTAGAGAAGTTCCTGCCCTACTTGTTAGGCTCGAAGATGTTGATTTTTACGGATCACTCAGCACTGAAACACCTCATGACCAAGAAGGAAGCAAAAGCCCGATTGATTCGGTGGATCCTTTTGCTTCAAGAATTTAACCCGAAAATTTGGGATAAACGAGATGTAGAAAATGTGGTTGCAGATCATTTGTCACGAATTCTAAATGCGCTGATCATACAAGCTCTGATCAATGAGGATGTCCCAGACGAGCACATCCTGGCCATTCTTAAGGAACCATGGTATGCGGACATTGTTAATTACCTGGCCACTAGACAATTACCTGCTGACTGGACAAAGCAAGACCAGTGTCGTTTCTTTGCCCAAGTATGGTACTTCTTTTGGGAAGAGCCGTATCTTTTTAAGTATTATCCCGACCAGATTATTCGACGATGCATACCAGAGGAGGAACAGAGGAGTGTGCTAAGCTTTTGCCATGACTTGCATGCGGAGGACACTTCGGTCCCCGCAAGACTACAGAGAAGGTTCCACAAAGTGGGTTTTATTGCCCACTTTGTTCAAAGACTCATACCATTTTTGCAAGTCATGCGCAAATTGTCAGAAGACTGAGAAAATTTGAAGAAGAGACATGATGCCCCTAAACTCGATCCTGGAAGTTGAAATTTTGATGTTTGGGATATCGACTTCATGGGACTATTCCCTAATTCCTTTGGCAACCAGTTCATTTGGTTGCTGTAGACTATGTCTCTAAATGGGTAGAAGTTGTGCCTACAAAGACCAATGACAACAAAGTGGTTGTCAAATTTCTCAAGAAAACATATTCTCCTGATTTGGCACCCTAGAGCGATAATTAGTGATAATGGATCACATTTCTGCAACAGAGTTTTTGAAGCTCTAATGCGAAAATATTCCATCAATCACAAGTTATCCACTCTGTATCATCCCTAGACAAATGGGCAAGTAGAAGTCACCAATCTACAACTCAAGCTCATTCTGGAAAAGACTGTTGGACAGAACTGAAAGGATTGGTTGGTCAAACTCAACGATGCATTGTGGGCTTACCGCACTGCTTTTAAGACAGTTCTGGGGATGTCTCCTTACAGAATCTATTCGGAAAGGCCTATCATCTGCCAGTAGAGTTAGAACACTATGCCCTTTGGACCATTAAGTAGCTCAATTTAGATCAAAGTAAGGCCGGTAAGATAAGGAAACTGCAGATCTCAGAATTAGAGGAGATACAGAATGAAGCGTATGAGAATGCTCGGATTACCAAAAGCAGGACTAACTTTTTCATGATCAGATCATAAATCAGAAAAACTTTGCCCCAGGAGATAAGGTTCTGCTGTATAACTCTAGGCTTTATATTTTCGCGGGGAAGCTGAAGACTCGTTGGTCTGGACCGTTCATTGTGTGCACCGTTTTCCCACACAGTGCTGTGATTATTGTAGACCCTAAGAACAACACGGAATTCAAACTGAACGGGCAAAGACTAAAACCCTTCTTGACCACTGAGCTTATAACTCTGGATGATAGTGTGCTGACTCATTTTGCCCCGTCATACACCTAACCACAGCAACTAAAAAAACAAAAGAAAAAAACAACAAAAATTTTTTTTGTTTATATGCTTACCCCTTCTACATTTTTTTTTTGACATTTCTTTTGCCTATTCAAACTTGGCCGGCCAGAGTCAATGAAAACGGTGACATTATTTCTTCACCCTATTTATTGCATTCGCATTTACATAAACATTCATTGAGGACAATGCATTAGATGAGTGTTGGGGGGTGCTAACACTTTTTCTTTTTCCTTTTATTCTGTTTCTTCTTTCCCAAAAAAAAAAGTGATCTCAAGATTGAAAAGAAATTTCATACTCATTATAAAAATACCAAAAGGTTGTAGGAATTAAGAGAACCTTATTAATGAACCTTTATTTTGCCTAGATAAACAAGAAAGATTGGTTTGACTAAGAGTTAGGCGGGATAAGGAAAATAACTCATAACTTTTATTTAGCCTTAGTAGAAATACACACAAGCTTGGGATTTATAGACACAACTCTGAAAAAACGCTGGATAATTGTGCCTCAAGAAGCATGATTAATCACTCCAAAAAAATAATAATCAATATATAATAGTAAATCTTGAATTTTTGGCCTCTTGCATATTTGACTTGAGGGGTGTTTTTCCACCTGGTGCCCTAAAACCATCTGGTTTGGGAGTCATCGGTTTGATATGTGTTACATAAGTAAAGTAGAAAGCCTAATGAAACCAAGAATAATAGATAAATATGAATAAAATTAAAAGATATTCAAAGTTGAGTTGAAAAATCCCAAGCATCATACTTACACATTTATGCATATCTATCTAAAACAAAATAACAGAATGAGTTAGAAGTATAAGATCCTTTCTAAATTTAAAGAAAAACCATAATTTCTTCATTTATAAAGGCTAAAGTATAGGAGGACTTATGAGGGTTGAACTTAATTCTTACACCATTCGGTCATTTTTACTTAGATGATTGAAGGTTCATTTTCTTGAAAGAGATTTGCTAACACTTAAATATTTTTTTCACTTACTGGATTTTGTGGGTGCAATCCACTGAAACCCTCAGGAGACAACACTCCTCCCCTAAGTGAAACTTAGAGGTTTAAAGGCTTGTTGCACATGCTCAGTGCAATCGCGTCACCTGCAAAAATGGTGTAATAATTTTCTTATTTTTGTTTTGCTCGGGACGATAAAAAAGATAAGTGTGGGGGTGTGATTAGTCTCTAATTTTGTATAATTTTCATCACATTCTCATATTTATTTAATGTAAAATTCTGCTAATAAAGCTTTGCTTGCTTAATCCTAGGTCCATGGTATGCAAATGAAGAAGATGACCCTAAACCACCACTTAATGGGTGATTAAAGGCCTACCAAGTAGCCATTGACTTTAGGGAGGAGATTTTGTCAGCCCAGGGCATCAAATCACGAATCCAGCAGATCAAGTGGACAAGAGACAGAAGGGGCGGCACGCTGCCCAAACCTTAGAGCGCGCCGCCCTGAAATGGCCGCAGCGCTCGCCTGGCTTCGGGCCACGGGTTGTCCCCCTGGCCCCCTTACCCCTGGTGCGTATAGATACCCCTCAGGGGTCTTCAGTATGGACATATCCAGAGCCCTAGGATCTTTATATTAGTTTAATGTTGGAGTTGTAGTTGTTGTTGTTTTTCTTCTTCTTCTAGTTGATTTAGCCATTAGAGTGATTTTGGAGTTGTAACTTATGCTACAAATGGTAATTCAAAGGAGTAAAGTAAATCTTCACACATATTCAAAGTTTGAACATCAGCACAAGTACATAAACGGTTTACTCTGAAGTCATGCTCAATTCAATTCCTCCTTTCGAACACTTATGACCACTGTTTAGGCGTGAATAATCATGCTTCTTGAGGCATAGTTATCCAGCTTAATAAGTAATTTTTTATATATTTTTATTTTTGCCTTATGGCATTTTAGGTCTTTGTTTCTATCCTAAAAATGTGTAAGTGTGAAGTGCATACTATCTAAGGCAAAAAATTCAAGGTAAATTATTCTATAATTTATTTTACTTAGCCTATAATCTTAAGCAAGATCTATTATTTCGACTAGGTTTAAGATGTCATAATTTTAAACTTCCTTAGATTTTAAGATCATCATAATTTTCTTAAAAATAGATCGAAATTTTGTCTCTTATCGTAAGTACACCTACAGGGGTGTGAATAGGTGTACGACTAATCTAATGAATAAAATGCGAAAATTAAAACTTAATTGCAACACACTTAGTGTAACCAACGAGTGAAGCCGAATTTCCGGTGAAGGGCTCTGGACTAACTCCTCTTGATTCCTCTGAATAAGAGTTGAGGTGCTATATGAAGCTCTCATGGTTAAACACAAGTGAGGCACACACAAACAACACAAGCATATATATGATATGACAATATGATGCAATGCTCAAAGTAATAGAGAGAGTTAGAGAAAGTGGATCAATCGCAAACACACGGATATATTTCGAGATTCGAGCACGCAGCTCTACGTACCCGCTTTCACAAAGAAGAATTTTCACTAACTTGTCCACACAGGACTCCCACACAGGGAATCTCCACTGAGGATTTGGGTATTTACAATTTGGAGTACACAACTCTTCTCTTTACAAACACAACTGATTAGTCACATATGTTGCATTTACATTGTCACCTTACCATGCTTTTTAGCTAATAAATCCTATTAATAAGTTTTTTTTTTTTGCTAAATGTAGGCCCAAGTGCTCAAAGAAAGAAAAGAGAAACAAGCCCAAAAGCCCACCAAATTCTGAATTAATTCAGAATAAATTCGAAATGAAGAAATCAGGGCTAAATCTTGGCATATCAAGAGGTTGAGAAGAATCCTCCCTGAATCGAGCGATTGAAGCCACGAAATTAAAGGCTGTTTCGTCAACATTTGGAGCAGAAACAAGAAAACCAGCAAAAGATACGGGACAAACACCAAACCAGGGATCTCTCCCGTTTTGGTGTGGCCACCTGGCCACACCAGGCACCGTTGAGGGAGCGTTTTCTCCCCCAATCTTCTCGGGATCCTCCCTGTTAGGGTTTTGCCTATAAATACTGGTTTCAGCAAAGAAAAATGCAGCGAAGACTAGGATTAAGTTTGTGTTTATTTTCTTAGGATTTAGGCTCTTTGTTAGCTAGAACAAAAGTTATAATCTTGTTATTTACTTTGTAGTCCAGTATCAAAACTTGTGAGAGAGAGGAATT
Organism: Agave tequilana; assembly: GCA_038442645.1. Classification (NCBI taxonomy): domain Eukaryota; kingdom Viridiplantae; phylum Streptophyta; class Magnoliopsida; order Asparagales; family Asparagaceae; genus Agave; species Agave tequilana. Next base: position 59,431 of record JAVJIF010012082.1, on the reverse strand, counting down.
GAGTGCTTGTACTTGAAGATTGAAGTGACATCAATACAAGAGTCGAGCCAAGTTTTCTTCCACTTGCAGTACGGTATGGTTTGCATTATTCCTATGCTTTCTTCTTCATTGTTTTCTATGGATAACTAAACGGTTTTCTGGGCTAGCTATCATAACTCTCTCTTGTTCTTCTTCTCTTCTGTTTTTAAAAGAAAAAGACCTAATGAATCATATGCATGTGTCACTTAAAAGCCTTTCTTTTTGAAAGTGTTCTTGAAGGCACATGAGGATGGGTTTGGATTGTTGAACTCTCACTTCTTTCATGAACATCTTTTGAATTGTTTTTACTTTATTCTTGCTTCTTCGCGCTTGATGATTTAATATTCAAATTCTAACAATTTCTCGAAGAAAAGACTACACTCTTCCAACCGTCTTATGTGCTTTGCTTAAAGCTTTCTAAAAATTAACTTTAAGTTTTGCAAATGATCACTTAAGGCACTTAAAATTTTAAGAGAAGAATGAAAATTAGTAGTGAGATAGTGAGCCCAGATTTGCTTCATTATTAAAAACAACAAAATAATTCTCAAGCTTTCTGATTGGTAGTGAAAAGTGCATTTTTATCATTACATTTACCATCACATTTTCATATTTATTCCTATAATTCTGCACATTTACTAATATTTTATGATTTATTGTGTGCAGGCCTTGAGAAATAAAAATAAAGAAATAAAGCCTCAAAAGAAGCCCAAAAGCCCATATTTAAGCCCAATGTAAAAGTTGCAATTATTAAATGTCAAAATTGCAATTACACAAGGGCAATAGTTGCAAATACAAAGAAGAGGGAAGGATAGACTTCTATTCAACTCTAAACACTTGCAGGATGAGGATAAAAGCCAAAGAAGAGAGTGCAAAGATAAGGAAATTCATTTAAAAAGATATTGGGAGATTTGAGATCTAGGTAACTTGCTTCCCAAGTTATCTCGAAATCCCAAGATAAAGAGCCAGGATGCAGCTTCCAGAAGCAAACGCCCAGATGGACGGACCAGGGGAAGCCAAGCGCTAAAGCGCGTGGCCATCTACCACTACCAGGCCGCGGAAACGCGGCCCAAGCCGCGTTTCCGCGGCATTCCAGTCATATCCGGATACCAATTTTCGTGGACGACTTCGATCTGGACTCTACCTTCTTCTGCACCTATAAATACCCCTGCAGATGCAACACAGAGGGCGTACAGAAAATACAGAGAAGATTCTAGGGTTTCTTAGGCTAACTTGTAGTTTAGGTTAGGTTTTATTTTTCGTTTTTTTTGTAATTTTTGTAACTGAGAGTGGAGGAAGCTTTCATGGAGGAAGGAGTCCATACTTGTACTGAAGTGACAGCGGTGTAAGCCTACTTTTCTTCCATTGTTAATGAAATCCACTCAAAGGTTTGTCTTTGTTATGTCTATTCTTGTTATTCGTGTTTTATTCTTGTTTTATTTTTCTATACTTGTGTTATTCTCTCTGATGTCTTGCAAACCGTGAGAACTGGTCGCTTCGAGACTGCTTAGCCAAAGAAGAGCCCTTGATGGCCTATGGAGATGAACAAGCCGTCGCTTGCCAGTCTTTTCTTTTCGTAGTGTAGATCGCGAAGGTGGACGATCCTATACGCCATTCTTGTACGCCTTCGAAGACAAAGTAAGTCGTAGCAAAAGGTTCAAAGGTAAGTAGGACTGAAGAGGTAGGTATGTATTTTTCTAGTTTATAATCTTCTTCCTTTCTTCTATTTCTTTAGATTAGATGACAAACTCCACTTCTTTCTAATTTCTTTCACCTTACCATTGTAAATACCATATACCATTGTAAATAATAAAAATAAATAAAAAGAGATAACTTATTGACAAAGCTTCCATCGCTAGTCCCTCCCTGAGGATCACGACCCGCATAGCCATTGCTACAGCGGATAGAATTGAGTACCTTGCACACCTTTATTTCTCAATCTAACATTCTATATTTTGTGTGCAGGAAAATCTCAATCAAAATTTTGGCGCCGTTGCCGGGGAGGGACGGTAAGTTTTTCTCTAAAAAAAAATTATTAACTAATTCTTTTATTCTTTCTGTTTGCAGGTTTGGAGAACAGGAAAAATAACAGCAGAAGTGGATATATAGCAACTCTGTGCCTCTGCCCTCGAAGGCAGAGCAGCAGAGCCTACTCCTTTGCCGCGGGTCCGCGGCAAGAGTAGTGAATTACTGAAATATTTTTCTGCAGGTTGCTACAAAGTGCAAGATTTGTTTTCTGCTCTGTTAAAATTTGTTCTGTGATAACCCTACATACTGCTAATTAATCAACAGTAAAATACTTGTTGCAAAAAGATAAAAAATTGATTAGACGTTTGCATTTTAGGCACGTGTCTTTTCATTTCCTTTATTTTACTGTTGAAGAGTGCTGGAGCAAGGTACGTTCGCATTTCATGTAGAATAGGACTCATCTCTTGGTTGATTTTTATTGCTTTGAGTGAATCTTATTTACATATCTTGTACACTTGCACAAATTTATTCTAAGGGCATAACCTATTAACAAGATAAGGTGGGGATTTAATCACCCTTCCTTAGCCCAAAAATCATATTCCAAGCACTCACTAACCCAAGCCTAACTAAAATTTAGTAGACATTGGCCCTAGGGACATCTCGGACTCAATTAGGAGATTATCCTAAGGGGGAACAGTGCTGGAAGTTGACTCCTGCCAAATCAGTGTTTAGGAAGGAGATTGAGGGCCGAAAGCCCGAAGATTGGTGGTTATTTAATTAAGGAACGTCTTTGATGGAAAACCTCCCACCACTCTTGCCCTGACCTGGCTGATTAACTTGTGGTCAAAGTCTACACTCTACCTCCCGTGGACAGTCTAACCAGTTAGAGTCGTCTAGGACATAGGTCTACCCTAACTTAGGTTAGAATTTTTTTTTCTTTTTTGTTTGTTTGTTTGTTTTCTTTCTTATTTGTTTGTGTTGGTGTGATATGGCATATAATAATAATTTTTCCAATTTTAATCCATATTACACACCAAATTCTTTTTCGGATATTACCAACCCGGCATATCATAACGTTGACCAATCTAGTGTGCCGGAATGGTCTTATCCGAATGAATATAACCCATACCCCCCATCTTATTACCATAATTTTCATACTTTCAACTCTTCACAGAGTTCATGGGGTTTCGCTTCCCCCGAGTCCAATTTTCAACCGACTTGTCCTCCGTCTCCACCTTGTCCACAATATTCCCAAGAATCATACTCAGATCCACCCATTCAGAATAGAAAACCATCTATCGGGGAAATGATGCGTATGCATGAGTCCAAGCAACAATTACCATCAATCTTAGATATGATGATGCGTGAGTCCACCGACTCACAACTTCATCACGATTACACTTCCTCTTTTCAAATCCAATCACAAAAGAGGCTTGAAGCCATGACTCAGGCTAGATTAGCTCGTGAGCATGAACTAGATATTATGGTTCAATCTTTATGTTCTCACCGTTCGGCCATTTCTGATATCACTGACTATTCTTTTAGAGCCGACGAACCAAGTTGCTTTGGACAACAAGATTCTAATTCAGTACCATCATTTGAACTTGCCGAAACTCCAATTTTTGATAGTTTGGCAAGTTTTTCCTTTCCTGAAATAGAACTTGAGCATGAATATGATCTTGATCTTCCACTTGGTAATTCAATTCTACTTCCTGATTCAAAAATGACTCCGGTGTCTCCACCTGATTTCACTTTTTCAGAGTCAACATTGGATCCTGTGTCAATTCATCATGGATTTGAATCACCCATTTTTGATGATCATATTGAACTTGACCAATTTTATAATTTTGAAAGTCCCATGGATAAATTGGCAAGTTCTCATTTTTATGATGTTGAACTCAATGAGATATGTGACCTAGATTCTCAAATCTATGATCAAGTTCAAATTCCCGAATCATTATTGACTCCTGTTTTGTTACCCGACTTAGGTAATATTTTAGAGTCAGTTTTGATTCCCACTCATATCATTCCTGAACTTGAATCACCAACATTGAGTCACATTCCATTGTGGGAAGATTATTGTGGACTTGAGCTTCAACTTATTGATTTGGACCAACTTCCTGAACCTAGCCCGACTCCTGAACCCTTACTTGATTTGAGTTTCTTTCCTGAGTCGGTATTCGTTCCCATACTTATGACGTCCAAGTCAGTCATTCCATCTTTTCACACTCCATTTTGGGACAAGACGGTTGACACAATTGACTCTGAAATTAATTATGAAATTTGAAAATTTGATGGGGTGGAATTATTAAAAAATGATAATACATACATTTTAGTGGGTTATATAAGCGAGATTTCTGGTGGGTTCCCCCGAATTCCACAAAAAGTAGATTGGGCCGCATTTCGTGGACCAATTAGACCACCACCGGAACTTCCACCTTGAGGTAACTTCTGTCTTCCCTTTCTTCTTTTTCATGCATATATGCATTCATTCATACATTGAGGACAATGCATGAGATAAGTGTGGGGGTAGGCTTTACTAATAATACTAACATAGGTAGAAACTAACAAAAATTTGCTAATAAAAAAAATATTTATAAAAAGGACAATATTTTGACTTATCTTTTGAAAGAAATCTATGTTAGTCTTAAGAATTAGGAAAATCATAGTTAGGATTTCTAAAAACTTGGTCAAAATAAATAAATTGTTTAATTTTTAGGTATAGGAGGAGAAATTGAATAAGTAGTTAGTCTTAATTTTTACCTTAATGAAATGTGCATACCTAATGCATATCTAGGATTCTAAGACAAAGACCCTTATGCCTCATAAAAAAAAAAAAAAAAAAAAAATTTTCACCAATTAAGCTGGATACATGTGCCTCAAGAAGCATAAGTATTCACGCCTAAAGGTGAGTTCTAAATAAAATAAAGTCCTTAGTTTTGTGGCCTAGTTCACTCGAATTTGAGTCCGCGGGGTGTTTTCTCACCCGGTGCCCTAAAGCCAACCGGTTTGGGAGCCACCGACTTTAAGTTCGCTACATGGGTGGATTAGAAAGCCTAAACTAAGAAAAATTACTTTTATATTTATTAACACATCTAATAGTCAATTAGATAGGTATGAGTGCCTCAAGAAGCCTTCATGCTTACACGAACGAAAATTAGATGAGTTATACATATTAAAAAAAAAGAAGAAGAAAAAAAAATTATTTATTACAATAAAGAGGCATGAGAGTCCAAGTTAAGGAATTCCTAGTAAAAATTCATAAGGGTGTATATGACTTTTGGTAACGAAAAAGACTATACACAAATTCAATTTTAATCCTTACTTAAAATGGAAAATAATTTACTATATAAAGACTAAGTTTAAGAATGAATAAAAATGAGGATCCTAAAAACTTATAGATTACTTAGTCTTTTCAAAAGTATTTCAAATATTTTCCTTTTCATGGATTTTGTGGGTGTAATCCGCTGAAAACCCTCACGAGACAACACTCGTCCTCTAGGGTAACCTAGGGGTTTAACGGCTTGTTGCACGTGCTAAGTGCAACCGTGATTCCTACGAAAGTGAGTTAGGATAGATTAATTTTTCTTTTTCTTTTTGATTTTTACTCGAGGACGAGCAAAAAGATAAGTGTGGGGGTGTGATTGATAGTGAAAAGTGCATTTTTATCATTACATTTACCATCACATTTTCATATTTATTCCTATAATTCTGCACATTTACTAATATTTTATGATTTATTGTGTGCAGGCCTTGAGAAATAAAAATAAAGAAATAAAGCCCCAAAAGAAGCCCAAAAGCCCATATTTAAGCCCAATGTAAAAGTTGCAATTATTAAATGTCAAAATTGCAATTACACAAGGGCAATAGTTGCAAATACAAAGAAGAGGGAAGGATAGACTTCTATTCAACTCTAAACACTTGCAGGATGAGGATAAAAGCCAAAGAAGAGAGTGCAAAGATAAGGAAATTCATTTAAAAAGATATTGGGAGATTTGAGATCTAGGTAACTTGCTTCCCAAGTTATCTCGAAATCCCAAGATAAAGAGCCAGGATGCAGCTTCCAGAAGCAAACGCCAAGATGGACGGACCAGGGGAAGCCAAGCGCCAAAGCGCGTGGCCATCTACCACTACCAGGCCGCGGAAACGCGGCCCAAGCCGCGTTTCCGCGGCATTCCAGTCATATCCGGATACCAGTTTTCGTGGACGACTTCGATCTGGACTCTACCTTCTTCTGCACCTATAAATACCCCTGCAGATGCAACACAGAGGGCGTACAGAAAATACAGAGAAGATTCTAGGGTTTCTTAGGCTAACTTGTAGTTTAGGTTAGGTTTTTATTTTTCATTTTTTTTGTAATTTTTGTAACTGAGAGTGGAGGAAGCTTTCATGGAGGAAGGAGTCCATGCTTGTACTGAAGTGACAGCGGTGTAAGCCTACTTTTCTTCCATTGTTAATGAAATCCACTCAAAGGTTTGTCTTTGTTATGTCTATTCTTGTTATTCGTGTTTTATTCTTGTTTTATTTTTCTATACTTGTGTTATTCTCTCTGATGTCTTACAAACCGTGAGAACTGGTCGCTTCGAGACTGCTTAGCCAAAGAAGAGCCCTTGATGGCCTATGGAGATGAACAAGCCGTCGCTTGCCAGTCTTTTCTTTTCGTAGTGTAGATCGCGAAGGTGGACGATCCTATACACCATTCTTGTACGCCTTCGAAGACAAAGTAAGTCGTAGCAAAAGGTTCAAAGGTAAGTAGGACTGAAGAGGTAGGTATGTATTTTTCTAGTTTATAATCTTCTTCCTTTCTTCTATTTCTTTAGATTAGATGACAAACTCCACTTCTTTCTAATTTCTTTCACCTTACCATTGTAAATACCATATACCATTGTAAATAATAAAAATAAATAAAAAGAGATAACTTATTGACAAAGCTTCCATCGCTAGTCCCTCCCTGAGGATCACGACCCGCATAGCCATTGCTACAGCGGATAGAATTGAGTACCTTGCACACCTTTATTTCTCAATCTAACATTCTATATTTGTGTGCAGGAAAATCTCAATCAAAATTTTGGCGCCGTTGCCGGGGAGGGACGGTAAGTTTTTCTCTAAAAAAAATTATTAACTAATTCTTTTATTCTTTCTGTTTGCAGGTTTGGAGAACAGGAAAAATAACAGCAGAAGTGGATATATAGCAACTCTGTGCCTCTGCCCTCGAAGGCAGAGTAGCAGAGCCTACTCCTTTGCCGCGGGTCCGCGGCAAGAGTAGTGAATTACTGAAATATTTTTCTGCAGGTTGCTACAAAGTGCAAGATTTGTTTTCTGCTCTGTTAAAATTTGTTCTGTGATAACCCTACATACTGCTAATTAATCAACAGTAAAATACTTGTTGCAAAAAGATAAAAAATTGATTAGACGTTTGCATTTTAGGCACGTGTCTTTTCATTTCCTTTATTTTACTGTTGAAGAGTGCTGGAGCAAGGTACGTTCGCATTTCATGTAGAATAGGACTCATCTCTTGGTTGATTTTTATTGCTTTGAGTGAATCTTATTTACATATCTTGTACACTTGCACAAATTTATTCTAAGGGCATAACCCATTAACAAGATAAGGTGGGGATTTAATCACCCTTCCTTAGCCCAAAAATCATATTCCAAGCACTCACTAACCCAAGCCTAACTAAAATTTAGTAGACATTGGCCCTAGGGACATCTCGGACTCAATTAGGAGATTATCCTAAGGGGGAACAGTGCTGGAAGTTGACTCCTGCCAAATCAGTGTCTAGGAAGGGGATTGAGGGCCGAAAGCCTGAAGATTGGTGGTTATTTAATTAAGGAACGTCTTTGACGGAAAACCTCCCACCACTCTTGCCCTGACCTGGCTGATTAACTTGTGGTCAAAGTCTACACTCTACCTCCCGTGGACAGTCTAACCAGTTAGGAGTCGTCTAGGTCATAGGTCTACCCTAACTTAGGTTAGAATTTTTTTTTCTTTTTTGTTTGTTTGTTTGTTTTCTTTCTTATTTGTTTGTGTTGGTGTGATATGGCATATAATAATAATTTTTCCAATTTTAATCCATATTACACACCAAACTCTTTTTCGGATATTACCAACCCGGCATATCATAACGTTGACCAATCTAGTGTGCCGGAATGGTCTTATCCGAATGAATATAACCCATACCCCCCATCTTATGACCATAATTTTCATACTTTCAACTCTTCACAGAGTTCATGGGGTTTCGCTTCCCCCGAGTCCAATTTTCAACCGACTTGTCCTCTGTCTCCACCTTGTTGGCCTATGGAGATGAACAAGCTGTCGCTTGCCAGTCTTTTCTTTTCGTAGTGTAGATCGCGAAGGTGGACGATCCTATACGCCATTCTTGTATGCCTTCGAAGACAAAGTAAGTCGTAGCAAAAGATTCAAAGGTAAGTAGGACTGAAGAGGTAGGTATGTATTTTTCTAGTTTATAATCTTCTTCCTTTCTTCTATTTCTTTAGATTAGATGACAAACTCCACTTCTTTCTAATTTCTGTCACCTTACCATTGTAAATACCATATACCATAGTAAATAATAAAAATAAATAAAAAGAGATAACTTATTGACAAAGCTTCCATCGCTAGTCCCTCCCTGAGGATCACGACCCGCATAGCCATTGCTACAGCGGAAAGAATTGAGTACCTTGCACACCTTTATTTCTCAATCTAACATTCTATATTTTGTGTACAGGAAAATCTCAATCACTTTCTAAATCACCTTCTCCAAAACTTTTTCTAAAAGTTGCAATTTCTCTTTTAACCATCTCTTTCTTTCCATTCTCTTTTTCATAAAAAACGAACACAATTCTTTGTTTTTAAGCAATTCACCAAGACACTTCCATCGCATTCCTCCTCGTGGACACGACCCGTTAGCCACAAGCTACACGGTAAACTCTTAAACTATTTGATTGTTCTTTCTTTTAGCAATCAACAACCTCTACACTTAGAGGCTAGGCACAAAGCCGCCACAATATCAACCTCACAAATGAGGGATAGGCACAAAGCCAAACAACCAATCAACCTCTCACTAGAGGGATAGGGCACAAAGCCACCACTCCAAAAATCAACCTCTACAGAAGAGGGATAACACAAAGTAGGAGGGTTTACAACTTGGTGGTTTCCACAACCCCAATTAATCTTTCTCACAAAAATAAAGATCCTAATAGATAGAATAGATAGATAAGCTCAAGTGTGAGAAAATAAAATATTTTGAACAAAGAAATTCACTTGGGAAAAACTCCAAATAGATATAGAATTTTTAAACCAAAAACCAATTATCAAAATACTATTTTCTTTGAATTATCAAACACTTTAAAAACAAATAGAGAATAAGAATTTTGAACCCAAAAACTTTTTGCTAAAAAATACTTATGGAGTATGAAAATTTTTCTCTCTAAAAATCTTGTTCAAAACCAACTCTTGAATGGGGTATATATAGCCTTCAAGAGAATCCGCCCGTTGGCAACTGACAAGGCCCAGATTGGCCTTCCGTTCGACCGGCGGTCGACCGACCAATGGTCAAAATATGACCGTTGAGCCTGCCGGTCGATCACCCAGTCGACCGCGCCCAGAAGCAGAGAGCAACGGCTCTCTGGCCGGTCAACCGCCCGGTCGACTGGGCCAACCCGAGAGTGGGTTGACTTCAGTCGGTCGACCGCTCGGTCGACCGGCCAAGCAAGCTGGCCTGCGAGCACATCCTTGTGCACGTCAGTCGACTGGTCCGGTCGACCGACTCTTGGTCCGGTCGACTGGCCCGGTCGACCGCCAAAGCCTGGCAAGGCAATTTAAGAACTTGAAAACTAGGTTTTTAGTTATCAAATAAATCCCATAAAATCTCTAAAAATTCACAAAAATAGTTTCAATATAATACTTTGATATGCAAACCTGTTTGAGTAAAATCAAATCATGTTACAAACATTTTAAACTATTTTTGTAACTTAAAAATTTTGCCGAAAACCAAAATCCGTATTTTCCAAAACTTAGATTTTGAAATGAAAATCTGATTTTTTTCAAAACACATCCAAATACAAAAACATGATATTAAAACAACATTTAATCATGTTGTATATGGACATAATCCACTATACATGAAAGAGATATATATCTATGTTTTTCACATTAAATCCGAAAATAAGTTTTGTCTAACATACCAAAACTCCAAACTCATGAAACAGACTATCAAACTAAGTTTGTTTAAATAGTTGAAGTATAGATGTATATAGAACAAATCTAATATACATTAAACCATGTAAACTTGTTTTGATTCTATCTATTCATGAAAACTAAGATCGGTTAAACCGAAAACTGAAAACCAATAAACATGAAACTTTTGTGTGTGTTGTGAACTTGAGCATATCACACTATCAAATCTTTAACTATGGATCTAAACTATAAACTAAACTATGTATCGAGGTCTTCTTGTAGAGTGCCGTCTCCAAGTCGACTCAATCCAAACGTGATCCACCGAGCTTGACTCCAACGAGTGCTAGGTATGAACTTTGATGCTCGGGCTCTTGAATCACCATGTGAAAGCTCCAAAACACATTTGTTGAAGCTAATCACCTACTAATATCTTGGTTAAGTATCTGAAACTAAACATCACAAGATTATTAGTAAACTATAGCTACATGAGTTAATCATCATCAAAACTAGAGTGGAAGGCCTCTGGGCCAACAATCTCCCCTTTTTGATGATGACAAAACTCATGGAGTTATATATGCATAGATTAAAGTTAAGTTTCAAAGAAGCTCCCCCTTAACTCATGCATAGCAATAAACAATAAATATATGTAATAAATACTAAACATGAATATGCATCAGCATGCATAAAATAATGAAATGAACATGCTCTTGATACCAAACTTTTAAAATAAATTCTTTTTTCCTTTTTAAAATAAACATGTTCTTAAATAATTGCTCTTGATACCATTAAAAAATTTCAATTTGAAAACTTTATCAATAAAAGCAATAAAAGCTCTTGATACCAATCAATAAAAAATTCTTGATACCAATTGAAAGATAATCAATAAAAGCTCTTGATACCAACAATAAAAATTTTAACAAAAGTTCTTGATACCAATAAACCAAAACAACAAAGTATGTTCTCTTGATGCCAATATCAACAAAACATCAAAACATCAAACAAACTCTCTTGATATTAATATGAAACAAACTTTGATATAAACTTACAAATAAACAATAAACATGCTTATAAACTCAAATACTTCTCCCCCTTTTTGTCAATCATCAACAAAGGGGTCAAAGAAAATAATAAAACAATGTTCTCTCCTTTTTTGTCTTAAACAAAAAAATATCAACAAGGGGCGAAATCAAATCAAAACATTTTGATACCAATTGAAAAAAAAATATATCAATTTAGTGCATCATGATATCAAATGAAAATAAATAGAACATACTAATTGAAAGTAAATAAAATAAATGTTTTTAATTTAAATAAACATGTCTATATTATACCAATTGAAACCAGTTGAAAGTAAATAAAACATGTTGAAGAATTCAACCAAAAATTTTGATATCAATTGAAAAATGTAAACATATAGGTAATCTTGATATCAGTTGTAAAGATTAGTACCAATTGAAAGTAATTTTTCATTAGGAGCATATGATACCAAAAAAAAATCAATCTCATTTTTCAATTATTTTTCAACATAAAGTGTGGGAGTAAAATACGAAAGGTAAACAAAACCAATTAAAAGGTGAAATATGAATATTCTCTCCCTTTATGAAATACCAAATAAAATGATGCATAAGCTTGTATAAGATACCAACTGAAATATAATCAATTAAAATATAATAGTCATTTAAGAAATCAAGCTTAGCATAGCCAAAATTTGTGCTCAAAGATATAGAGATATAGTAAGCACAAATAAAGCATATATATATGCATGAAAATTGAATACCAATTAAAATTTATACTATTTGAAGTGTAAGCATACATATATGTTGGCCCAGAGGCCTTCCACTCTAGTTTTGATGTTGATTAACTCATGTAGTTATGTTTACTAATAATCTTGTAATGTTTAGTTTCAGATCCTTTACCAAGATATTAGTTAGTGATTAGCTTCAACAAAGGAGTTTTGAAGCCTTTCACATGGTGATTCCAGAGCCCGAGCATCAAGATCATATATAGCACTCGTTGGAGTCAAGCTCGGTGGATCACGGTGTTTTGGATCGAGTCGACTTGAAGACGGAGTTCGTCAAGAAGACATCGGTACATAGTTTATAGTTTGTTTTAGATCCATTTGTAAAGATTAGATAGTGTGATATGATCAAGTTCAAAACACACACACGTTTCATGTTTTGGATTCGATTTTTTGGTTTTTGGTTTAACCGATATTGGTTTTCATGAATAGTTAAGATCAAAACAAGTTTTCAATGTTTAAATGTATATTAGATATATTCTATATACATACATGCTTCATATCCTAGTAAAACTTATTTTGATATGCCTATTCATGTGTTTTGGTGTTTTGGTATTTTTAACAAAACATAATTTTGGAATTAAAGTCAAAAACATGGATATATATATGTGTTTCATGTATATTGGACTTATGTCCATATGCAACATGCTTCAAATTGTTTAATTATCATGTTTTTGTATTTGGATAAGTTTTGGACAAAATGAATTTTCATTTGAAAAATTCACATTTGGAAAAATACGGGTTTTGGTTTTCGGTAATTTTTTCATAACACAAAAATGGTTCAAAATGTTTGAAATTTGTGTTGAAATTTTTCACACAAGTTTGTATATTAATGTATTATAATAAAACTATTTTTGTAGATTTTTAGAAGATTTATGAGATTTTTAAAGATAAAAAAAACCAAGTTTTTCTGTCCCAGAATGCCTTCTGCCAGGCTCTGGCGGTCGACCGGACCAGTCGACTGACGTGCACAAAACGTGAACGCTGGCCAGCCTCTTGAGCCGGTCGACCGAGCGGTCGACCGACTGCAAGCACCCCACTCTCGGGTGGGGGCGGTCGACCAACCGATCGACCGTAAGGCGTGGGCGGTCGACCGAGCGATCGACCGGCCAGAAAGCATTTGCTCTCTGGATTGGGACAGTCGACCGGGCGGTTGACCGATAGCCTCCAACGGGCAAAAATTTGACCGTTGGCGGTCGACTGGGCCGGTCGACCGCCAGCCGCTATGGCTGACTTTTCAACCAACGGCTAGTTTTCTTTGGAGGAGTATAAATACCCCATTGGTTTGAGTTTTTCCTTAAGATTTTAAGAGCCAAAATTTCTATACTCTCCACTGTTTTTACAATCTTTCAAAAGTGTTTTAAAGCTTAAAGATTTCATCTTTATTTTTGTTTTCAAGGGTTTTGGAAAAATCAAAGAAAAATAGGATTTTTGGGATATTGTTTTAGATCTTCATTTCTATCATTTTCAAGAGGTTTCCCAAGTAGTTTTTCTTTGTTATTTGATTTCCAAAACACCTTGATTTCCACACTTGAGCCATCATTCTATCCTCTCTATAGGATCACTTGTTTTGTGGAAAAAAGGAAAATTGTTTGTGGTTGATGAAACCACCAAGTTGTAAACCCTTTTACTTGTATCCCTCTTTGGTAGAGGTTGATTTGAGTTGTTGGTTGCTCCCTCTTTGGTAGAGGTTGAGATTGTAGTGTGCTCCCTCTTGGTGGCGTGGAGTTGGTGCTGGATTTGTATCCCTCTTTGGTAGAAGTGGATTGTGGTTGTTTGGCTAAGGGCCTACCCCTCTTGTGTGAGGTGGTGTTTGTATTGCCTCGGTGGAGGTTGTATTGGTTGAGATAGGAGTTCGGTACTCATAGTGGATTGAAAATCCTTCTTGGTGAAGGCGGGGACGTAGAGCTCAGTGCTCGAACCTCGCAACACATCTTGTTGTTTGCGTTTGATCCTTTGACTGTTAACTCTCTCTCTTTACCTTTGTGCATTGCATCATTCATATTGTCATATCTTATATGCTTGTGTTGTGTCTTGTATTGATTTATATTTCTTATTCCTATATGCTTGGTTGTGTTTGCTTGTGTGCCTCACTTGTGCTTAACCACGAGAGCTTCATATAGCACCTCAACTCTTATTCAGAGGAATCAAGAGGAATTAGTCCAGAGCCCTTCACGGGGAATTCGGCTACACTCGTTGGTTGCACTAAGTGTAGTTGCAATTTAGTTTTAATTTTCGCATTTAGTTCATTAGATTAGCGGTACACCTATTCACCCCCCTCTAGGTGTACTTACAATTGGTATCAGAGCCTATGCTCATGATATTTGGTTTAACCACCTAGGAGTGAGATCTTGGTTTGCTAATCTATCATTTGCATTTGCACACTATTTGTTTGCACACACTCATGGATTGCTTGTCACCTCTCATGTTTGATGTCTCCAACATTGACATGTGGAAACTTAGAATGTCCATGTATTTGAAAACCCTAGGCTTGCATGTTTTCCTTGCCGCTACCAAGAAATGCTATCTTGGTAACCGCAATCATATAAGGGCCAATGCACAAGCCCTCGAGGCTCTTAGAAGCACGCTTTCTAAAGAATATCTCATGCTTGTTTCTAACTGTGATTCCGCCTTTGCAGTGTGGAACACGATGACCACCTCCAAGCTTCAATTGCCAATCCAAATGGAGGATGAAACTAGTGGAGAATCCGAGTCACAATGCTTCATGGTCCAAGGGAATGACTCCCTTGAGGTATCTTTGAAATCTCAATTAGATTGTAATGATGCTAGTTCTTCTAGTAATGAGCATGTTGATCCTAATACTCTAAATGAAGAACTTTCTATTGTTTGTGAAAAATTGATAGAAAAATATAACCTTTTGAAAAAGAAGACTTTTGCATTAAATAAAGAAAATGAAAATTTGTCTTCTAAACTAGACTTGGTTTTGCAAGAGAAAGAGGAGATTTCTAATGAAAGAGATTCATTGAAATCTAAGCTTAACCTTGCCTTAAAGAAAAATGAATTATTGAAAAATAAAAATGATTGTGAAATAATTTTGAAGAAAAATGAGAACTTGTCTTCAAAAGTAAATTTTGTTTTAAAAGAAAATGATTCTTTAAAATTAAAAATTGCTTCTATTTTCAAGGATTTAGAAATTTGTTTAAAGAAAAATGAATCTTTGAAAAATGATATAGATTCACATGTTTGCCATGCTAGGATAGTTTCACCTAGTTCACCCATTACATGCCACACTTCTTCTTTAATTAAAAATGATATATCCATGCTAAAGAAGAATATTGATTGTTTCGGCTCCACTTTGAGCCATTGTGTTGTGAGTCATACACGTTTAGAATCTTTGTTTTGAAAGAAACAAGTTCCTATTATGCATGCACACCATACACGGCATACACATGCTCCTCACGGTCACACCCATCACATATATGCTCATGTGTACACTTGTACACATTGTGGACGTATGGGCCACCTTGCTAAATTTTGTTATGATCGTATAAATGACTCTAATTTATAAATAAATTTGTTTGGGTTAGAAAAGGTACTAACCCCCATGGACCCAAAAGAGTATGGGTACCAAGGACCACCCCTATTGTATTTGATGTAGGTGTGGGCTCTCGCATGACGTGAGAGTTGCGGTACCTTGAGGTGGATGCGTTCCGAGCTTCATGTGGACTATTTGGATGCATCACTTTCAAGGAAAGTTTGGTGGGAGGACCACCTTGGTTTGGAGAACTAGAGAGGTGCCTTCATCGATTTTGGTATCGATCTCTAACTCCCGTTTATATTTGCATGCTTTTCATGTCTTTGATTTATAGCATGTCATGTTTTATTGTTCATTATGCCTATGTCATGCTTATTAGATTAGTGATATACATGTTTAGTTATTTGAGACACCCATGTTTAATATGGACTTATATCTTTGTGTTCTCACCTTGTTTTGAACTAATATGTATGTCCTAGATCTAATGCATATGCATATACATAATGATCATATGGATGTTTATGATTTTTGTTTTGATGCTTCATGTTTTGATGTTTATAGATTATTATGTTAAATGTCATGATTATTAGATCATTGACATGCATGTATAGCATTTGAGATCACCCATGTTTATATGGACCCATATGTTGTGTTCTCACCAATGTTTAGCTATTATATATCATAGGTCTAATAGCATGTGGATTTACATAATGATTGTTTTTATGTTTATCATGTTGATTTATGTCTTGTTTTATGCTTCAAGTTTTGAATATATGTTTAAATGTTAGTTTTCATTAAGACTAGAATTTATACTTGTACATATAGTGGGCCACAAATAATTTTTATATGTTTGTGCTTGAATGTTCATTTGTACCCATTAGATGTGTTAGTATAGTCTAGTTTTATTGATTCATGCATTTTAACATGTATTCCCCTTATTTAACATGTTTTTATGATCATATGGTTTCACTTCATGTATATGTTTATTTTGCCAAACTTCAAGATATACATGTATACCCCTTGAGTCATTTGCTTTTATTGTAAATCTTTATTATGGACTCAATTGTGTTTAGGGATATGTATGTATGCTTCTCGTTTTGTCAAAACATACATATGACTTGAAGTATAAATTGCTTTTTAATGAAAATCGTCAAAATTAAATTTTCATGATTTTCATGTTTTCATGTATAAAGGATTATTGAGCTTATTGCCTACCATTCATGATTATGTTCTTCACATTTTACTTATACACTCACCTTTCTTGTTTACTCATGCTTTGTTTTCATGAGTCATATTTATGCTTCATTGACTTTGAGTATTGGCTATCATGTGAATTTCATGTTTCATGAAAAATATTTTTGTTTTATTCCTTACTTGAAGGATTTCGTACTAGTTTACAAGTTTTTCCATTTAACTAGTTGCGGTATTCTTCGTTATGGTAGAGTTTTCAAACATACAATATTTTTCAAACCTATTTTTGAAAACCCCTACCTTCAAAGGGCGGTTGGATGGGAGTCCATGCCTTGTATATTAATATTGAAAATCATTTTAAACATGTGCATGAAATGGGTGGAAAGGTAATATGAGATATACACTTGATATTATTGTTGTTTCAGTTGGTATCATTGGATCTTTTCAATTGGTATCAATATTGACATTTTTGTATACTCATATATTATTTTTGTGTATGTATGCTTTCATTTGGTATCATCAATTTTGATTGGTACTCATTTTTCATACACCTATACATGTTTTATTTGTGCTTACTATATCCCTATATTTTTGAGCACAAATTTTGATTACGCTAAGCTTGAATTTTTTTTATTATGTTCAATTGATTAGTTTTCAATTGGTATTCAATACAAGCTTATGCATCGTTTTATTTGGTATTTCATAACTGGGGAGAAAATTCGTATTTTTATCTTTCAATTGGTATTTTGATATTCCGCTCCCATACTTTATGATGAAAAATGGTTGGAAAATGAATATTGATTTTGATTTGGTATCATATGTTCAAAATGAAATATACTTTCAATTGGTATCAAGATGCTTATTTGTTTACTTTCAATTGGTATATGTTCACTTGGTATCAAAATGTGCTACATTGACATATTTTTAATTGGTATCATATTTGATTGCACCCCTTATTGATATCATTTTTGTTTTAGACAAAAAGGGGGAGAACATTTTTTTTATTGTTTTTGACCCCTTTTTGATGATTGACAAAAAGGGGGAGAAATATTTGAGTTTATATGCATGTTTTGTTTATCTAGAAATATAGTTTGTTTGTTTTTAGTTTGTTGTTTATTGTTACCAAGAGGCAATTTATTGGTATCAAGACCATGTTTTATACATTTCATTCAAGACCATGTTTTATAGACTATGTTTTATAGATTTCATTGTTTTTATGCATGTCTATGCATGTTCATGTTTTATATTCATTGCACATATTTTTTGTTTATTGTGATGCATGAGTTAAGGGGGAGCTTCTTTGAAGCTTAACTTTAATCCATGCATATATAACTCCATGAGTTTTGTCATCATCAAAAAGGGGGAGATTGTTGGCCCAGAGGCCTTCCACTCTAGTTTTGATGATGATTAACTCATGAGTTATGTTTACTAATAATCTTGTGATGTTTAGTTTCAGATCCTTTACCAAGATATTAGTTTGTGATTAGCTTCAACAAAGGAGTTTTGAAGCCTTTCACATGGTGATTCCAGAGCCTGAGCATCAAGATCATATATAGCACTCGTTGGAGTCAAGCTCGGTGGATCACGGTGTTTTGGATCGGTCGACTTGAAGATGGAGTTCGTCAAGAAGACATCGGTACATAGTTTATAGTTTGTTTTAGATCCATTTGTAAAGATTAGATAGTGTGATATGCTCAAGTTCACAACACACACACGTTTCATGTTTTGGATTAGGTTTTTTGGTTTTTGGTTTAACCGATATTGTTTTTCATGAATAGTTAAGATCAAAACAAGTTTTCAATGTTTAAATGTATATTAGATATGTTCTATATACATACATGCTTCATACTCTAGTCAAACTTATTTTGATATGCCTATTCATGTGTTTTGGTGTTTTGGTATTTTTAACAAAACATAATTTTGGAATTAAAGTCAAAAACATGGTATATATATGTGTTTCATGTATATTGGACTTATGTCCATATGCAACATGCTTCAAAGTGTTTAATTATCATGTTTTTGTATTTGGATAAGTTTTTAACAAAACAAATTTTCATTTGAAAAATTCAAGTTTGGAAAAATGCGGGTTTTGGTTTTCGGTAATTTTTCCATAACACAAAAATTGTTCAAAATGTTTGAAATTTGTGTTGAAATTTTTCACACAAGTTTGTATATCAATGTATTATGATAAAACTATTTTTGTGGATTTTTAGAAGAGTTATGGGATTTTTAAAGATAAAAAAAACCAAGTTTTTCTGTCCCAGAATGCCTTCTGCCAGGCTCTGGCGGTCGACCGGACCGGTCGACTGACGTGCACAAAACGTGCACGCTGGCCAGCCTCTTGAGCCGGTCGACCGAGCGGTCGACCGACTGCAAGCACCCCACTCTCGGGTGGGGGCGGTCGACCGACCGGTCGACCGTAAGGCGTGGGCGGTCGACCGAGCGGTCGACTGGCCAGAGAGCATTTGCTCTCTGGACTGGGACGGTCGACCGGGCGGTCGACCGATAGTCTCCAACGGTCAAAAATTTGACCGTTGGCGGTCGACCGCCAGCCGCCATGGCTGACTTTTCAGCCAACGGCTAGTTTTCTTTGGAGGAGTATAAATACCCCATTGGTTTGAGTTTTTCCTTAAGATTTTAAGAGCCAAAATTTCTATACTCTCCAGTGTTTTTACAAGCTTTCAAAAGTGTTTTAAAGATTAAAGATTTCATCTTTATTTTTGTTTTCAAGGGTTTTGGAAAAATCAAAGAAAAATAGGATTTTGGGATATTGTTTTAGATCTTCATGTAAGTCACCTAGAGGGGGGGGTGAATAGGTGATAATGCTAATCTAATGAACTCAATGCGGAATTTAAAAACTTAATGCAATACACTCAAGTGTAATCAACAAATGATGCACACACAACAAGCCAAGCAATTATGAATGAACAATATGAATTGATGCAAGGCACAAAGTAAAGAGAGAGAGAGAGAGAGAGTAAAAGCCAAGGGATCAAGCGCAAACAACAAGATATGTTTCAAGGTTCGAGCACCCAGCTCTACATCCCCACCTTCACACAGAAGGATTTAAAGTGCACTAGCTTGTCCACAAAGGACTCCCACAAAGGGAACCTCCACCGAGGATTTGGGGCAATCACAATTACAAGGAGTACCCAACTCCTCTCCTTACAAACACAACCTCCTCCTTGAGGCACAACTCCAAGCCAACAAACAATCACCTCACAACTTGAGGGATACAACCCAAATGCACAACTTCCTCAACACAATGAGGGTAAGGCACAAAGCAAAGATTGGGTTTACAACTTGGTGGTTTAAACAACAACCACAAACAATTTCTTCCTCCCATACAAAGATCCTATAGAATAAGAAAGTAGATGTAGCTCAAGTGTGGAGAAAACCAATGGAATGAAAATCAAAATCACAAAGAAAAATCCTTGGGAAAAACTGAAACCAAGATATAGAAGATGAATCAAAACTCTTTTCCCAAAAACCCTTTTCTTTGATTTTCCAAACCCTAGCAAAAACTCCAAATAGATTGTTCAATATGAGTTCAAAAACTTCTTTTGATTGCTGTGAAAACACCAGAGAGTAGGGAAAAATTCGCACAAAAATTCTTAGAGAAAAACTCTTTCCAATGGGGTATTTATAGCCCCCAGAAAAATATAGCCGTTAGCAGCAGAAAATGCCAGAAATACACTGCCGGTCGACCGGTCCGGTCGACCGTCCAACGGTCAAATTCTGCCCGTTGGCAGCTACCGGTTGACCGTCCCGGTCTACCCAAACAAACAGAGAGCTCTGCTCTCAAACCCGGTCGACCCTGACGGTCGACCGTCCCTGTGTCTGCCAAACGTGCACAGATCTGTGCATGTCGGTCGACCGACCCGGTCGACCGACTTCATCCAAGTCGACTTGGTCAGAAGACCAGTCGACTGGTTGAAGCCTGGAACAGAAAACTGGGTCAGAAAAATAGTTTAAAAATTATTCTAGTAAATCCATAAAGACTTGTAAAAATACACAAAAATAGTTTTATCATTTTATATTGAAATATAAACCTGTGATAAAAATTTCATCACAAATAACAAACATTTTGAAACATTTTTGTGTCTTATCATTTTTACCAAAATCCAAAACTTGTATTTTCTAAAACTTGGATTTTTGAATAGAAAATACATTTTGTCCAAAACTTATCCAAATACAAAAACATGATATTAAACAACTTGAAGCATGATGCATATGGATAGAAATCCAATATACATGAAACATATACATATCATAGTTTTTGTCCTTAATTCCAAAATATGTTTTGACAAAAATACCAAAACATAAAACACATGAATATGTAAGTCAAAACTAAGTTTGTCTAAAAAGTTAAGCATGCATGTATATAGAACAAATCTAATATACATTAAACCATGTAAACTTGTTTTGATCTATCTATTCATGAAACCAAGATCGGTTAAACCAAAAACGGAAAAACCGAAAACCAATATTCAAAACATGAAACGTGTGTGTTGTGAACTTGAGCATATCATACTATTCTAATCTTTACAATATGGATCTAAACACAAAACTAAACTATGCTACCGATGTCTTCTTGTAGAGCGCAATCTCCAAGCCGACTCGATCCAAAACTCTTTGATCCACCGAGCAAGTGCTATATATGATCTTTGACGCTCGGGCTCTTGAATCAACAAGTGAAAGCTTCCAAATCATCTTGTTGAAGCTAATCACCAACTAATTACTTGATTAATGATCTGAAACTAAATAACACAAGATTATTAGTACATATAACTACATGAGTTAATCATCATCAAAACTAGAGTGGAAGGCCTTTGGGCCAACAATCTCCCCCTTTTTGATGATGACAAAACTCATGGAGTTATATATGCATGGATTAAAGTTAAGCTTCAAAGAAGCTCCCCCTTAACTCATGCATAAACAAATAAACATAATGAATATGCAATGAAGGCTCTTAAACATGCATAGATATGCATAAACAATAAAATAGGCTCTAGATACCAATCATAAACAATAAAAAGGCTCTACATACCAATGAAATGTTCTCAAAAACAAAACATGCCTCTAGATACCAAAAATATGCTCTATATAGCAATTAAACTAATTAACTCTTGATACCAAATTAAAATAATTAAACCATCTAGATACTACTTAAAACATGTTCTAGCTACCAATTAAACTTGATATATGCAACACATAAAATGCATATAAAACTCAAAATCTTTCTCCCCTTTTTGTCAATCATCAATAAAGGGGTAAAAACTAAAACAATTCAAGAAAATCTTCTCCCCCTATTTGTCCAAAACAAAAATATCAATAAGGGGTATGATACCAATTAAAAATGTGTCAATGAAGTGCAAATATGATACCAATTGAAATGAATATGAAACAATTCAAGAAATGCCTATATCAAATGATACCAATTGAAATAAAGGTAAGCGATGTATTGAAACAAACCATATAAAAATGTTCTTATATGAAAACATGTACCAATTGAAAACAAAAATCTTGATACCAATGGATAAGTAAATAAACAACATACCAATTTTAAGTAAACAATCTTGAGATGATATCAATTGAAATTTTAAACATAACAAATTTTGAATTACTAAACATAGATCTTGATACCAATGGAAATTAATATTCTTTAAGTATATAAACAAATTTGATTTTGATATCCTATGCCTTAAAAATTTTTAATCATAAAGTGTGGGAGTGGAATACAAACTCATTGGTAAAACAACATACCAATTGAAAAATGAAAATTGAATTTTCTCCCCCTTTATGAAATACAAACTAAACACATGCATAAGCTTGAATAAAAATACCAATTGAAAAGTGAATCAATTGAAACAAGATAGTCAATATAAAACAAGCTTTACCATGATCAAAATTTGTGCTCTAAGATATATGAATATAATAAGCACAAACAAAAAAACATATATATGTATGAAAATTAGATACCAATCGGAATTGATACTATTTGAAATGTAAGCATACATACATACAAAGATATGAGTATACAAAGAAATATCAATTATTGATACCAAGTGAAAGAATCCAATGATACCAATTGAAACAACAATAAGATCAAATGTATATCTCATATTCCTAGCCTCCCAATCAAGTTCAAGTTTAAAATGATTTTCAACATAAAGCATACTTGAGCATGATCTCCCATCCAACCACCCGTAGAAGGTAGGGGTTTTCAAAAATAGGTTTGAAAATAGAGTACGGTTGAAAATCTCTACCACAAGAAGAATGCGAACTAGTTAAATGGGAAATCTTGTTAACTAGTACGAAATCCTTCAAGTAAGGAATAAAACAAAATTATTTTTCATGAAACACATGTAAATCACATGATCACTAAACACTCAAAGTCCATAAAGCCCATATCATAGTCTCATGAAAACAAATCATGAGTAAACTAATAAAGTGAGTGTACAAGTATAATGTGACACATATCAACATGAAAATATTCAATTAAGCTCATATGAAATTCCTTAAAAACATGAAAACATGAAAGACTAGATTTTCATTACCAATAGAATTTACTTAAAAACATGAAAATCATCAAAACGATTTAAACTTCAAGGCATATGTATGTCATGTACAAACTAAAGTATACATACATATCCTAAACATAATGAGTCCACAAGGGTATATGCATGAAGGCACGTGGCTCAAGGATGTATATGTATAATCAATAGTTTGGACAAGATAGACATATACATGAAGTTAAAACACATAATCATAGAAACAAATTCAAAATGAGGAATACAAGTTAGAATGCATGAATCATCAAAACTAGACTATACTAGCACATCTAATGGGTACAAATAGGCATTCAAGCATAAACATATATAAAGATTTATTTGTGTCCCACTATATGTACAAGTATAAATTCTAGTCTTAATGAAAACTAACATCTAAACAAGTAATCAAATCATTAAGCACGAAACGGGATATAAATCAACATGATAGACATAAAATGATCATGAAGAAAATCCACATGCTATTAGAATCATGAAATACATAATAGCTAAACAAATGGTGAGAACACAACAAATGGGTCCATATAAACATGGGTGATCTCATAAGCTATACATGCATGTCAATGGTCTAATACATGGCATTTAACATACTTATCAACACAAAAATCATAAACATTCATATGATCATTATGAAGATGCATGTGTATTAGATCTAGGGCATACATATTAGTTACAAAACAAAGTGAGAACTCATAGATATAAATCCATTAAAAGCATGGGTGTCTCAAATAACTAACAATGTATTTCACTAATCTAATTAATATGACATAAGCATAATGAATAATAAAACAAGACATGCTATGAATAGATGAACATGAAAAGCATGCAAATAAAAATGGGAGTTAGAGAATGATACCAAAACCGATGAAGGTGCATCTCTAGTTCTCCAAATCATGGTGGTCCTCCCACCAAATCCCCTTGAGAGTGAAGCATCCAAATGGTTCTCTTTTAAGCTTAGAACGCATCCACCTCAAGGCACCAATACTCTCACGTGATGCGAGAGCTCCCACCTACATCAAAAAGCATAGAGGTGGTCTTTGGTACCCATTTTCTTTTGGGTCCATAGGGGTTAGTATCTTTCCTAACCCAAACAAGATTACATGCTAAATTTTCATTATGTAAACGATCATAGCAAAATCTAGCAAGATGGCCTTTTCGACCACAAATTGTACATGTGTACACATGAGCATACGTGTGATGATGGTGATCGTGGGAAGCACGTGTAAGCCGTGATGGGTGTGCATGCAAAGATGGAACTTGTTTCTTACGAAGCAAGGATTCCAAACGAGTGTGGTTCATGGCACAATGGCTCAAAGTGGAGCCCAAACAATCAACACTTTTCTTCAAAATATTTATATCATTTTCAATAGTGGAAGATAAAGTGGAGCATGCTATAGGAGTGCAAGAAGTAGAAGCTACACTAGCATGGCACACATGAGAATCTATATCAATTTTTAAAGATTCATTTTTCTTTAAAACCAAATCCAATTCTTTTGTAATAGAATCAATTTTATTTTTCAAGACAAGGTTATCTTTAAAAACAAAATCCAATTTTGAAGATAAAACCTCATTGTTTTTCACAACATCATCACAATCATTTTTGCTTTTTAAAACATCAATCTCATTAAGGGCAAGGTCTAGTTGAGATCTTAGTGAGTCACGTTCACTAGTAATCTCTTCCTTCTCTTGCAAAACCAATTCAAAATTAGAACACAAATCCTTTAATTCATTTGTCAAAACAAGATTATCCTCTTTCAAAAGTTTGTGTTTTTCCAAGAAATTTTCAAGCTTTGTGGCAAGTTCCATATTTAAAGTTTGAGCTTCTAAGCAACCATCACAATAGGAACTAGAGCAATCATCTAATTGAGAATCCGATTGTACCTCAAGGGAGTTATTCCCTTGGACCATGAAGCAATGCTCTTCGGACTTTTCTCTCATAGATCTCCTCATCTTGATAATAATCCTTGGTAGCTCGGGAGAAGTCAATATGCTCCAAACTGCAAAAGCCGAATCATAATGATCAAACACCGGTAAAAGATGTTCATTAAGAGATGCTCTAAGTGCTCTAAGTGCTAATGCATTAGCCTTTTTATGTTTGCTACTATTAGGGAATGATTCTAAAGTGGAGGCTTGATAAACAAGATGACCTAGTGATTTTAAATGCCTACTCATATTGACCTTCCAAGTATCAAGTCTAAAATGGTCAAACATAGGAGGGCTACCCATGAGTGCAAACTAAATGAGTGCAAATGAACAATGCAAATGAAGATTAGCAAACCAAGATCTCACTCTCAGGTGGTTAAACCTAAATATCAGGAGCGGAGGCTATAATACCAATTGTAAGTCACCTAGAGGGGGGGTGAATAGGTGATAATGCTAATCTAATGAACTCAATGCGGAATTTAAAAACTTAATGCAATACACTCAAGTGTAATCAACAAATGATGCACACACAACAAGCCAAGCAATTATGAATGAACAATATGAATTGATGCAAGGCACAAAGTAAAGAGAGAGAGAGAGTAAGAGCCAAGGGATCAAGCGCAAACAACAAGATATGTTTCGAGGTTCGAGCACCCAGCTCTACATCCCCGCCTTCACACAGAAGGATTTAAAGTGCACTAGCTTGTCCACAAAGGACTCCCACAAAGGGAACCTCCACCGAGGATTTGGGGCAATCACAATTACAAGGAGTACCCAACTCCTCTCCTTACAAACACAACCTCCTCCTTGAGGCACAACTCCAAGCCAACAAACAATCACCTCACAACTTGAGGGATACAACTCAAATGCACAACTTCCTCAACACAATGAGGGTAAGGCACAAAGCAAAGATTGGGTTTACAACTTGGTGGTTTAAACAACAACCACAAACAATTTCTTCCTCCCACACAAAGATCCTATAGAATAAGAAAGTAGATGTAGCTCAAGTGTGGAGAAAACCAATGGAATGGAAATCAAAATCACAAAGAAAAATCCTTGAAAAAAACTGAAACCAAGATATAGAAGATGAATCAAAACTCTTTTCCCAAAAACCCTTTTCTTTGGTTTTCCAAACCCTAGCAAAAACTCCAAATAGATTGTTCAATATGAGTTCAAAAACTTCTTTTGATTGCTGTGAAAACACCAGAGAGTAGAGAAAAATTCGCACAAAAATTCTTAGAGAAAAACTCTTTCCAATGGGGTATTTATAGCCCCCAGAAAAATATAGCCGTTAGCAGCAGAAAATGCCAGAAATATACTGCCGGTCGACCGGTCCGGTCGACCGTCCAACGGTCAAATTCTGCCCGTTGGCAGCTACCGGTCGACCGTCCCGATCGACCCAAACAAACAGAGAGCTCTGCTCTCAGACCCGGTCGACCCTGACGGTCGACCGTCCCTGTGTCTGCCAAACGTGCACAGATCTGTGCACGTCGGTCGACCGACCCGGTCGACCGACTTCATCCAAGTCGACTTGGTCAGAAGACTAGTCGACTGGTTGAAGCCTGGAACAGAAAACTGGGTCAGAAAAATAGTTTAAAAATTATTCTAGTAAATCCATAAAGACTTGTAAAAATACACAAAAATAGTTTTATCATTTTATATTGAAATATAAACCTGTGATAAAAATTTCATCACAAATAACAAACATTTTGAAACATTTTTGTGTCTTATCATTTTTACCAAAATCCAAAACTTGTATTTTCTAAAACTTGGATTTTTGAATAGAAAATACATTTTGTCCAAAACTTATCCAAATACAAAAACATGATATTAAACAACTTGAAGCATGATGCATATGGATAGAAATCCAATATACATGAAACATATACATATCATAGTTTTTGTCCTTAATTCCAAAATATGTTTTGACAAAAATACCAAAACATAAAACACATGAATATGTAAGTCAAAACTAAGTTTGTCTAGAAAGTTAAGCATGCATGTATATAGAACAAATCTAATATACATTAAACCATGTAAACTTGTTTTGATCTATCTATTCATGAAACCAAGATCGGTTAAACCAAAAACGGAAAAACCGAAAACCAATATTCAAAACATGAAACGTGTGTGTTGTGAACTTGAACATATCATACTATTCTAATCTTTACAATATGGATCTAAACACAAAACTAAACTATGGTACCGATGTCTTCTTGTAGAGCGCAATCTCCAAGCCGACTCGATCCAAAACTCTTTGATCCACCGAGCAAGTGCTATATATGATCTTTGACGCTCGGGCTCTTGAATCAACAAGTGAAAGCTTCCAAATCATCTTGTTGAAGCTAATCACCAACTAATTACTTGATTAATGATCTAAAACTAAATAACACAAGATTATTAGTACATATAACTACATGAGTTAATCATCATCAAAACTAGAGTGGAAGGCCTTTGGGCCAACACTTCATTTCTATCATTTTCAAGAGGTTTCCCAAGTAGTTTTTCTTTGTTATTTGATTTCCAAAACACCTTGATTTCCACACTTGAGCCATCATTCTATCCTCTCTATAGAGTCACTTGTTTTTTGGAAAAAGGGAAAATTGTTTGTGGTTGAGGAAACCACCAAGTTGTAAACCCTTTTACTTGTATCCCTCTTTAGTAGAGGTTGATTTGAGTTGTTGGTTGCTCCCTCTTTGGTAGAGGTTGATATTGTGGTGTGCTCCCTCTTGGTGAGGTGGAGTTGGTGTTGGATTTGTATCCCTCTTTGGTAGAGGTTGATTGTGGTTGTTTGGCTAAGGGCCTACCCCTCTTGTGTGAGGTGGTGTTTGTATTGCCTTGGTGGAGGTTGTATTGGTTGAGAGAAGAGTTCGGTACTCCTAGTGGATTGAAAATCCTTCTCGGTGAAGGCGGGGACGTAGAGCTCGGTGCTCGAACCTCGAAACACATCTTGTTGTTTGTGTTTGATCCATTGACTCTTAACTCTCTCTTTACCTTTGTGCATTGCATCATTCATATTGTCATATCTTATAAGCTTGTGTTATGCCTTGTATTGATTCATATTGCTTATTCCTATTTGCTTGGTTGTGTTTGCTTGTGTGCCTCACTTGTGCTTAACCACGAGAGCTTCATATAGCACCTCAACTCTTATTCAGAGGAATCAAGAGGAGTTGTCCAGAGCCCTTCATGGGAAATTTGGCTACACTCGTTGGTTGCACTAAGTGTGGTTGCAATTTAGTTTTAATTTTCACATTTAGTTCATTAGATTAGTCGTACACCTATTCACCCCCCCTCTAGGTGTACTTACAATATATAGGAACATATATGAGTATACAAAAAGAATGTCAATAGTGATACCAATTGAAAAAGATCCAATGATACCAATTGAAAACATAAAAAGATCAAGTGTATAACTCATACTTCCTACAACCCATTTCATGCACATGTTTTAAAAAGATTTTCAATAATAAGCATACAAGGCATTGTTGCCCAACCAACCGTCCTTTAATGGGTAGGGGTTTTCAAAAATAAGTTTGAAAATATAGTATGTTTGAAAAACTCTACCATAATGAAGAATACGACCTAGTTATACGAAAAATTTGTAAACTAGTACGAAATCCTTCAAGTAAGGAATAAAACAAAAATATATTTCATGAAAAATATGTAAATCACATGATCACCAAACACTCAAAATCTATCTAGCACAAATTGTACTCATGAAAACAAAATCATGAGAAAACATTAAATAAAGTGAGTGTATAAGAGTTATGTGAAACACATTATCATGAAACTAGGCAATCAAGCTCAAAATTCCTTAAAAACATGAATATCATCAAAACTAGAATTCCTTCAAGGTATATGTATGTCTTGTACAAACTAGAGCATACATACATATCCAGAACACGAATGAGTCCACAAGAGTATATGCATGAAGGCAAGTGGCTCAAGGATGTATATGTACAACTAATAGTTTCGACAAAATGGGCATATACATGAAGTTAAACATTCACATGAAAACATGTACAAAATGGGAATACAAGTCAAATATATGAATCATCAAAAATAGGCTATAATAGTACATCTAATGAGTACAAATGAGCGTTCAAGCACAAACACATAATTTTCTTTATTTAATTTACATGTTTTCTTTTTTAAAACTTTATATTTTTCTAAGAAGTTCTCACAAACAATAGATAATTCTTCATTTAATGCATCAGCATCCATACAATCAAGATCATCAAATGAAGAGCTAGCACTATCTATTTGAGTATCCGAATGTACCTCAAGGGAGTCATTCCCTTGGACTATGTAGCATCGTTGTTCGGATTCATCCTCACTAGATTCCTTCTCCACAAGGTTCGTCTTTTGTAGCAAGGGAGAAGTCAACGTGTTCCACACTGCAAAGGCGGAATCACAATGAGAAACCATACACAAATATTCTTTATTAAGCGTACTTCTAAGTGCCTCAAGGGCTTGTGCATTGGCCTCTATATGCTTGCTATTACCAAGATAGGATTTCTTGGTAGCGGAAAGGAAAACATGTAAGCTTAGGGTTTTCAAGTACATGGACATCCTAAATTTCCACATGTCAATGTTGGAAACATCAAACATGGGAGGTGTCAAGAAATCCATGAGTGTGTGTAAACAATATACGTGTGCAAATGCAAATGATAGATTAGCAAAATCAAGATCACACTCCTAGGTGGTTAAAACTAATATCAGGAGCATAGGTTCTGATACCAATTGTAAGTACACCTAGAGGGGGGTGAATATGTGTACGGCTAATCTAATGAACAAAATGCAGAAATTAAAACTTAATTGCAACACACTTAGTGTAGCTAAATTCCCGGTGAAGGGCTCTGGACTAACTCCTCTTGATTCCTCTGAATAAGAGTTGAGGTGCTATATGAAGCTCTCATGGTTAAACACAAGTGAGGCACACACAAACAACACAAGCATATATATGATATGACAATATGATGCAATGCTCAAAGTAATAGAGAGAGTTGCAGAAAGTGGATCAATCGCAAACACATGGATATGTTTTGAGGTTCGAGCACACAGTTCTACGTCCCCACCTTCACATAGAAGGATTTCCACTAACTTGTCCACACTGGACTCCCGCACAGGGAACCTCCACTGAGGATTTGGGGCAATTACAATTTGGAGTGCACAACTCTTCTCTTTACAAACACAATCTCTACACTTAGAGGCTAGGCACAAAGCCACCACAATATCAACCTCACAAATGAGGGATAGACAAAAAGCCAAACAACCAATCAACCTCTCACTAGAGGGATAGGGCACAAAGCCACCACTCCAAAAATCAACCTCTACACAAGAGGGATAACACAAAGTAGGAGGGTTTACAACTTGGTGGTTTCCATAACCATAAACTAATCTTTCTCACAAAAACAAAGATCCTAATAGATAAGATAGATAGATAAGCTCAAGTGTGAGAAAACAAAGTGTTTTGAACAAAGAAAATCACTTGAGAAAAACTCCAAATAGATATAGAATTTTTAGATCAAAAACCAATTCCCAAAAGACTATTTTCTTTGAATTATCAAACACTTTAAAAACAAATAGAGAATAAAAATTTTGTGAAAAACACCTAGAGGGGGGGTGAATAGGTGTAATTGCTAATCTAACAATCTTTTTAAACAATTATGAATGAATGATGCAATGTCACTCAAAACAAGACTAAGAGCCGGATACCCGGTGAAGGGCTCTGAACTCCGTCCTCGTGATTCCTCTAGATTAGAGTTAGAGGTGCGTATTGCAATCTTGTTGTATGAGTTATGATCGACAATATATCAAGAAATGAATAATATGCAATGGTGATGTGCACACAAGATATATCACAAGTAATAGAGACAAAATCACAAACTTAGAAACAATGAGTAAAAGAGAGCAATTGAAAGTAAAGCGAAATAGAGAGCAAGAGCAAAAAAGGCAATCGCAAACACAAGTATTTGTTTCGAGGTTCGAGCCACCGTTCTACTCCCCGCCTTCACCGCCGTGAAGGGTTTCCACTATCCATCGAGGACTTTACAAGGTCTACCGAAGACCGGAGTACCAAACTCCACCACTTACAAACCTCTACCAAAGAGGTATCTCCACAAGTGTAACAAAAAGAATAAGTAACCAAGTGATCACAACAAAGATCACAAACTCTTTACAACACTTCTCTTTTACAACTTCCTTATAGAATGAGGATTGGAATTTTGGCTCTAGAAGTGTAGTGAGAAATAAACTCAGTTGTAAATGAAATTTTCTTGCTAACACAACTGAAAAACAAAGCCAAGAATGAATTGAAAATAGAGAGCTTTTGAAACTTTTCTTTTCTTTTGAAAACTTTGAGAACTAGGTATATTTCTTGGTTCTTTTTGCAAGAGACCTATCTCCTCTATTTATAGGGAGAGGAAGGGATTAAAACTTATTTAATTTAAGCTTATTTGATCAGAAAATAATCCACAATACTCAGAAAAAGTCTGCCACAAAAACAGGGTAAAAACAGATTTTAGAATTTCACCAAAGAGGAAAGAGCCGTTGGTAGCTGGCAGGCTTGGCGGTCGACCGGCCCGGCCGTCAGCCCTGCTGGCATATAGCCGTTGAGCTCGGGTCGACCGACCGGTCGACCGGCATAAAGAAGGAAACACAGTTTTGTATAGGCGGTCGACCGGTCAGCCGACCGACAAAAAACAGAGAGCAGACTGTTTTCGGTCGGTCGACTGATCGGCCGACCGACAGACGTGCACAAGCGTGCACGTCCTGGACACAGGACCCGGTCGGCCGGTCCAGCCTAAAACAGAAAAATACAGAGGGAATTTGGACTTGAAAATTTTTGAAAATAATTTTGTAGGTATATGTAGCTAAGTATCATGTTGTAAAGATAGTTATACATGGTGTAAACAAGATATAAAATTTGTAAGGATTTTGAATCATGTATAAGAATCAAGGCATGAACTTAAAGACAAATACCAAAATTAAAAACTGTATTTTGGAAATGTGTGTGTGTCTTAGAGCCAATATTCTACAAACTCAAACTTTAACAAACTATATCTTACATTGGTTCTAAATGACTACAAGATCTTCAAGTGAGCTTCTCCATATGATCTTGCAAGCTTGATACTTGAGCCCGAAATGAGGTGACTTGAGTCAAAACCACCTTCCTTTAGGGAAGAAAACTCCTAGAATCATTAGAACCCTGAAACACACTAAAACAATAAACATGATTAGTACAAATAACTACATATGTTTTGTAATCATCAAAACACACTAAAACGGGTGATTGTAACCTTGGGCCAACAATCTCCCCCTTTTTGATGATGACATAACATATAAGTTATTTTAAATAAATGGAAAAAGAGCTTGGAAGCTCCCCCTCAAAATATGCTATGTATAAAAGGAATGACTATGAATGGCAATATTCATAAGCATAAAATCTGTTGGCCCAAAGGCCATTAGCCCGATATTTTGATGATAACAAACCATATTTAGTTATGTTTTTAACAATCTTGTTTAAAAGAATTTCAGGTTTAAAACAAGTTGATTTGTCGGCTTCACATCAAGACTCACAATTTGGACGCCGCTAAAGATTTGCATTCCCAAGCCTAGCACGGTAGAAAAGCTTCGGGATCAAACATTGAAGAAAAGATCAAGATTTGTAATTTACTTTTTATTTTTAGATATTTTGTCAAAACCTAGATGATAGAGGTAGAATATTTGGGATTGTCACTCACACACACCTAGTGTTGCTTCATGGCTTCAAAAGAATTTTATATCAGAATTTCTAACTTAGTTTTTAGAAATACCATGTTTTGGAAAAACCGTTTTTAGAAAAACATTTTATCAAAAAGGATTTTATCAAATATGATCTAACATGTTTGGGTGTTGATCCATGATCACACTCTTAGTTTTATTAGGTCTAGAACCTTATTTACAAATCCTTAAACCAAAAATGCTTGAATCAAAAATTTCCTTTTCTTTCTTTCCAGACTCTGTATGAACAGATCTGACAGAGTCCGGTCGACCGACCCAGTCGACCGACGTGCACGGCTGTGCATGTGTGCACGTCAGCCGACCGCTCGGGTCGACCGGGCACTTGTCAGTGCTCTCTGTTTATTTCGGTCGACCGAGTCGGCCGACCGTTTTTTCCCAACGGTCAGAAATATGACCGTTGGCAATCGACCTGCCCGGTCGACCGGTAATTGTCAGAAAGTCTGACAGACTCCAACAGCTCTATTTTTCTGACAGATTTTTGTTGGGATCTCACCCCAACGAATCTCTTTAGCTGTTTTACCCTGTCTTTCAACCACTATATATAGTGGGTCATTTCAACATGATAAGACAACAATTTTCTACAATATTTACATCTAAAAATTCAAGTTTTCAAAAGCATTTCATTTTAGAAAAGATTTTCATCAAAGCCAAAATTTTCAAACACCTACTTGAAGCAAATCCCTCTACTTCACTCTAGTCATTTACACTACACAATCCCAAGTTCCATCTCTACATATTGGTTATAGGATTGTGCTAAGTGAGCTTTTTGTGATCAAGTGTGATCAACTTTCTTCTTGAGCGAAGTTGTAGAGGCATCGGCCTCAAGCGAGCTAGTGTGCTCCAAGTGGTGTTGCGGCATCACGAGAGATAGGACAAGTGTGTCCTTGTATTAGAGATCCAGTGGGATCAACAATAGTGGAAATCCTTCAAGTGTGAAGGCGGGGACGTAGAGCGTGGCTCGAACCTCGGAAACATATCCTCGTGTTTGCGTTTGCTCAAATTTCTCTAAACTCAATCTCTCTTTATTGCTTGCTTTACTTATCGTTTTTTTTTCTTGCAAGCATTTTAATTTGAGCTAATTGTTTTAAGTAGTTTTTAATTCCACATTATTGTCATATTTCATATAGCCATCACCTATTCACCCCCCTCTAGGTGATTTCAATTGGTATCAGAGCCTAACCCTACAATTTGGTTTAACCACCTTAGGGAGATCCTTGTATTTGGCTATATCATTTTGTTGCATTCTTCATTTGTTGAGCATCTTATTCATCATTCATGGCTTCACTTGATTTTTCTAGCATCAAGTCCCCACCCAAATTTGATGGCTTGAACTTTCCCATTTGGAAGGTCAAGATGAACCTCTTCCTTAAGTCCCTAGGAGTTAGGGTAGCTAGGGCCATAACCAAAGAGTTTATAGAACCTCTCACCGATGAGAGAACATGATCCGAGGACACCACCAAAGACTATGAAGCAAATGCTAGGGCCCAATATGCCTTGACCCAAGCTCTAAATGAGGATGACCAATCTCGCATCATAAATTGCAAATCCGCATTTGAAGTTTGGAATGTTTTGATTGTGACTCATGAAGGAACGTCACAAGTCAAGAGATCCAAAATTGACTTGCTTCGTTCTCAATATGAGAATTTTTATATGCTTGAAAATGAAATATTGATGATATGCTCACTCGTTTCACCAAAATAACAAATGCTTTATCTTCTTTAGGTGATACGATCGACAATGACCAAAAGATTAGGAAGGTCATTCGAGCTCTTCCCAAATCTTGGGAAGTAAAGGCAACAACCCTCAAGGAGCTCAACGATCGGGAGGAGATGGACTTCTCCGGCTTCATCGGAAATCTCAAGACCCATGAGATGGAGATGAAAGTTAGAGAAGAAAGAGAGGCGCCAAAGAAGAAAGCTCTCGCCTTCAAAGCCACTCCAACCAACCATGACGAGGAAGACTTATCGGAAGACTGCGATGAGGATTTTGCCATGCTCATCCGGAAGGTGGGCAAGATGTTCTACAAGAAAGGGAGGCAAAGCAACTTCCGAAGAGGGAAACCTCAAGGAAGATTCGAAAGGAAAAGAGAGGAGCCGGGTCCTTGTTTTCATTGCAAGAAGATCGGACACCTCATTGCCGATTGCCCCGCTCTCCAAGCTACCACCTCCAAGAACGGCCCAAAGAAGAAGAAGGCAATGGTGGCCACGTGGGACAATACGGAGTCGGAATCCGAAGAGGAGAACGACGCCGCACACATGTGCTTCATGGCACATGGAGATGATGCTTCTAAGGTAAATCTCGACAACTCCATAGAAGAAGATGAATTGACTATGGATGAGTTAGCTCAATTCTTTGAAGAACTCCAACATAGATATGAGATTTCTCAATCTCATAGTAAGAAATTAAAAGAGAAAATGATTCTTTGAAAGATAAAATTAATATTATTGAAAAAGAGAAAAATGATTTGTCTATTGCTTTTAAGAAAATAAAGATTGACTTTGAAAACTATAAACTAGCTTGTAAAGGAAAAACTTCTATTTCTTCATGTAATAAAAATGATTTTATTGAAATTCAAAAACGGGTTGAAATTTTAGATTCAACTCTTAAAAAATGTGCATTTGATCTAAATAAATTTGCATCTAGGTTTCCCAAAGGAGTAACCCAAGGGAAACACACTCACCATGCATGAAAACATGCACACAATCACAAGCATGCTCACATGTATGGTAGTGGTAGGATTTATATTTGCACTCATTGTGGCCGCAAAGGCCATTTAGAAAAATTTTATTTTGCTAAACTTAACATGACTAATAAACATGTTTGGGTTCGCCCAAGTACTAACCATAAAGGACCCAAAAAGATATGGGTACCAAAAGACACACCAAATTTAGTTGATACAGGTGGGTCTTCATCCTCCAAGACTTAGGGGGAGACGGTGCCTGGGTGGTGGATGCATCAAAGCTCAAAGATCACATCGCACTTGCATCACTATCATGGAGGCACCTATTTTGGAGAATACCCTCGGTTTGGTAATTTCTCCATTAAAAGTCTTATTTTGTTTGATATACATATGCATAGGATTGTTAGTTTACCTTTGTGTTACATTGATATGTGTTAGAGTAAACTTACATCATGCTTGTTTCTAATTCATGTTATCTTGTTTCATGCTATATTTTTTTTTGTCCACATGCCTAGATTTGATCATACATATACATATATATATACTTTTTGTCAAAACTAAAAGAAATATCTAAAATTCATATTTAAAAAAAATACATTAGAGATGGCAATTGCGCACCTCAACTCATATTTAGAGGAATCTCGAGGATGAAGTTCAGAACCCTTCACCGGGTATTCGGCTTCAACATCTCTAAACCTTTGTTTTTATATGGAAAATAAAAAGTAAAATTTTTGTGTAAAAATTTTGTTGATAATTATAACTAATAAAGTTTAAATCATGTTTTAAAATTTTGTATGTTGAAAATATTCTTTTTATTATTTCAGACAATTTTAGATATTTCTTTGGGGTCTTTGCTATTGACAGTTTTTGGGCAATATCGGCCGACCGGAGCTGAGATCCGGCCGACCGACCTTGCCTGGAAGAATGCTTTTATTCTTATTTGTAGCCGGCCGACCGGTGCGGTCGACCGTTTAGTCTGTCAGTGGTCTCGGGTATTTTCGGTCGACCGGACCGGTCGACCGGGCGACGGGAATCTGTCATTTACCCACCCTATTTAAAGCCCTTTTCTCTCTCTCTCTCTCTCACTTTTCACAGCCGACTCTTCTTCTCCCTCTCTCTAAAAACCCCAATCACCTCTTCCCACCTCAATCCAACCTAAATCCTAGCTTTAGACTCTCAAATCTTTGCTGGATCGTCTCTTTCAGGCCCGATCTACGTATAATCTCAGGGATTTTCGGTTGTGGGTTCTTTATTTCTCAACCTCAAGGTAAAAATCTCATTTTTCTTTAGATCTTGCTTTCCATCTTGTTGTTCATCCTAGTTTTGTCAAGATCTATCCTTCACCTAGATTAGATCAAGCCCTAATCCTGTTAATTTTCTGTTTTTGACCCAGATCTTTCATTTTAACCTAAAAAAAAATTATGCCTAAAAGATCTAGAGCCGAGAAGGGAAAATCAGTAGCCCCTTCCTCTTCATCCACCAGGACTAAACCTCCATTTGTTTCCGATCTAGCAGAAAATCGATATATCATCCTTTCGAGGAGAACGATTATTTCTGGTAGAAGTGTTGTCCTTCAAGACTTTGAGCACCTCAATATCCCACAAATTTTGAGGAATAACTCTTTGGATCAGTTATGTCTAATAGAGAACCCGTGTACACCTCACTCATACCCTACTTCTACCAACCTATCTTATGAGGGCAACGGGTTAGGTCCAGGGTTCTAGGGAGAGACATTGATATTTCCCTCCAACAATTTGTTGATCTACTGCATCTTTCTTGTGGGGGAGTGGATGTCTATTCTTTTGACCTGCATGATTTTGATTATCCGGCCGGTGAGTCTGCGCTCACCGCGTCAACTTTAATCCACGGGGATGACAACCCCAGCTTAGTGAGGAATGAGGAGGTGAATAAATTCACTCTCACCGCTCAAGTCCTCGCAAAATTTGTATTCTATAACATTCTGCCCAAATTTGGTGAATACAGTCACGCTAGAGGTCCTGTGCCTTTGATTGTCTATTGCCTTCTGAAAGGCATTAAGATTAACATTCCCCCTTTATCATCTCTCACATGACCTCCGATCATGTCCTTGTTCCCACTAGGCATTTGCCTTATGGGATGCTTATTTCGTATCTCCTAAAACAACTTGATTTTGATCTGTCCTCTGAGATACCCTCAGAACTCTCCGTGAACCTGAACAGCACTCTTTTGAAAAGGATGCAAGTTAGGATGCGTCATCCCGCTCCCGAGCAGCCTCCTACTCATGTTCCAGGGTCTTCATCAGTTCCAGGATCTTCATCTATTCCAGGGTCTTCCTCTGCTCCAGGGTCATCCATTCCTTCAGACCTTCAGGCCTTCATTTCTTCTGAGCTTCGTACTCAGTTTCAGGAGCATCAATCTTGGGTGTCCCCTGAGATCCAGCAGCGACTGACTCAGATTTCTGCGGAGCATGCAGCACATCGCGCGGAGATGGACTCTCGTTATCAGGGACTTCGCAATGATATGTCCTATTTTGCTGATTCCATGCGATACATGGATTCGCAATTTAGTGCACTCTTTGTGAAGTATAACATGCTTGGTCCAGACCCCACGCCATTTGCCCGACCGCTTCCTCCCTCCGGCCCTCCATTTCCAGCTAGGGCCCTTCTGCTCCTCCAGCACCACAGCCAGGTGTTGCAGGGATTGATCCAGAGGAGGAGGCTTCTGATGATGATGAGGATGATGATGATGATGATGATGAGGATGTGGAGATGGCTGCAGGTGATGAGGAGGACGACGATGAGGAGGACGATGATGATGAGGACGACGATGAGGAGTGACTTCCCCTTTTGATGATGTCAAAAAGGGGGAGAGATATTCATGAGAGACTTCCTTGGGCTTGTATTTTGTATTTTGTTATTTTGTTATTTCGGACATGTATTTTTATGCTTGTGTGAACATGTGTTTTATCTATGTGTTTTTATGTCTTGTATGAACATGTGTTTATTTATGGCATGAGTTATCTTTTCTGGCATGGACATGTGTATGGTTGTTATTTGTGTTATTTACCTATGCCTGAGTATCCTTTTATTATATGCATGTGTTGAGGGGGAGCTTCATTTGAAGTCTCCACCCAAAATATTTGTAATAACTATGTATGTTTTGTCATCATCAAAAAGGGGGAGATTGTTGCCCAAAGGCCATTAGCCCGATATTTTGATGATAACAAACCATATTTAGTTATGTTTTAACAATCTTGTTTAAAAGAATTTCAGGTTTAAAACAAGTTGATTTGTCGGCTTCACATCAAGACTCACAATTTGGACGCCGCTAAAGATTTGCATTCCCAAGCCTAGCACGGTAGAAAAGCTTCGGGATCAAACATTGAAGAAAAGATCAAGATTTGTAATTTACTTTTTATTTTAGATATTTTGTCAAAACCTAGATGATGAAGTAGAATATTTGGGATTGTCACTCACACACACTTAGTGTTGCTTCATGGCTTCAAAAGAATTTTTATATCAGAATTTCTAACTTAGTTTTTAGAAATACCATGTTTTGGAAAAAACCGTTTTAGAAAAACATTTTATCAAAAAGGATTTTACCAAATATGATCTAACATGCTTGGGTGTTGATCCATGATCACACTCTTAGTTTTATTAGGTCTAGAACCTTATTTACAAATCCTTAAACCAAAAATACTTGAATCAAAAATTTCCTTTTCTTTCTTTCCAGACTCTGTATGAACAGATCTGACAGAGTCCGGTCGACCGACCCAGTCGACCGACGTGCACGGCTGTGCATGTGTGCACGTCGGCCGACCGCTCGGGTCGACCGGGCACTTGTCAGTGCTCTTTGTTTATTTCGATCGACCGAGTCGGCCGACCGTTTTTTCCCAACGGTCAGAAATATGACCGTTGGCAGTCGACCGGCCCGGTCGACCGGTAGTTGTCAGAAAGTCTGACAGACTCCAACAGCTCTATTTTTCTGACAGATTTTTGTTGGGATCTCACCCCAACGAATCTCTTTAGCTGTTTTACCCTGTCTTTCAACCACTATATATAGTGGGTCATTTCAACATGATAAGACAACAATTTTCTACAAGATTTACATCTAAAAATTCAAGTTTTCAAAAGCATTTCATTTTAGAAAAGATTTTCATCAAAGCCAAAATTTCCAAACACCTACTTGAAGCAAATCCCTCTACTTCACTCTAGTCATTTGCACTACACAATCCCAAGTATTATCTCTACATATTGGTTATAGGATTGTGCTAAGTGAGCTTTTTGTAATCAAGTGTGATCAACTTTCTTCTTGAGCGAAGTTGTAGAGGCATCGGTCTCAAGCGAGCTAGTGTGCTCCAAGTGGTGTTGCAGCATCACGAAAGATAGGACAAGTGTGTCCTTGTATTGGAGATCCAGTGGGATCAACAATAGTGGAAATCCTTCAAGTGTGAAGGTGGGGACGTAGAGCGTGGCTCGAACCTCGGAAACATATCCTCGTGTTTGCGTTTGCTCAAATTTCTCTAAAATCAATCTCTCTTTATTACTTGCTTTACTTATCGTTTTTTTTTTCTTGCAAGCATTTTAATTTGAGCTAATTGTTTTAAGTAGTTTTTAATTCCACATTATTGTCATATTCATATAGCCATCACCTATTCACCCCCTCTAGGTGATTTCAAAATCTATATAAAACACAAGTAAAACTTAAGATGCAAAGCATCAAAACAAACTAACTTTTTCTCCCCTTTTTGTCATACATCAAAAAGGGTTAAACACGATAAAAATGTTTTTCTTCAAGAATCCATAATACAAACATTCAACTCACCACAAATAAAAGAAAATCTAGCATAGTCTAGAGGTTTTGTAAAAATATCGGCAAGTTGAAAATCAGTAGAAACATAATCAATATCAATATCACCTTTCTCATAATGATCTCTAAGAAAGTGATACCTAATGTCAATGTGCTTAGTTTTACTATGTTGATTTGCATTCTTTGTCATATGAATAGTACTAGTATTATCACAAAATATTTTAATATGATCAAAATGCAAATCATAGTCAAGGAGAGTATGTTTCATCCAAAGAACTTATGCACAACAAGCTCCGGCTGTAACATACTCCGCCTCGTCGGTTGAAAGGGCTACCGAATTTTACTTTTTAGAAGACCAAGAGACAAGACAATTACCAAGGAATGACATGTTCCACTTGTACTCTTCCTATCTACCCTACAACCCGCATAGTCGGCATCCGAAAAACTCGTCATTGAAAATTGCCCGGTTTTCGGATACCACTAACCCATTTCAATGGTGCCCTTAAGGTTTCTAATTATGCGTTTAACCGCAACTAAATGAGACTCTTTAGGACACGATTGAAAACGAGCACAAAGACAAACCGAAAACATAATATCCGGCCTACTAGCCGTTAAATATAACAAACTACCTATCATGCTACGATAAAGTTTAATGTCTACACTTTTACCTTATTCATCCTTGTCAAGCTTTGTGGTTGTTGCCATGGGAGTTTTGCTCACTTTAGCTCCTTCAAGCCCGAACCTCTTGATTAGTTCCTTTGTGTACTTGGCTTGATTGATGAAGATCCCATCCTTCTTTTGCTTGATTTGGAGACCAAGGAAATAGTTGAGCTCCCCCATCATAGACATTTCAAATTCATCCTTCATGCATGACTCAAAAACTTGGCAAAGAGATTTATTAGTAGAACCAAATATAATATCATTCACATAAATTTGTACAATAAGAATATCATTTTCTACATGTTTTGTAAACAAAGTAGTATCTATTTTTCCTTTTTTAAAACCATTTGAAATTAGAAATGAAGAAAGTCTTTCATACCAAGCCCTAGGGGCTTGTTTCAAACCATAAAGAGCCTTGTCTAGTTTAAAAACAAAATCCGGATGTGTAGGATCAACAAACCCGGGGGGTTGTTCAACATACACCTCCTCTTCAATAAAACCATTTAAGAAAGCACTTTTAACATCCATTTGAAACAACTTAAAATCTTTAAATGATGCAAAAGCAAGTGTCATCCGTATGGCTTCA
Organism: Agave tequilana; assembly: GCA_038442645.1. Taxonomy (NCBI): domain Eukaryota; kingdom Viridiplantae; phylum Streptophyta; class Magnoliopsida; order Asparagales; family Asparagaceae; genus Agave; species Agave tequilana. The sequence goes on along the minus strand of JAVJIF010012082.1, from coordinate 17,790 downwards.
AGCCGTGCTACGGGTGCAAAGGTTTCTTCAAAATCGATTCCTTCGATTTGAGTGTAACCTTGGGCAACTAGCCTAGCTTTATTCCTAACAACGTTACCCGACTCATCCAACTTGTTCTTAAAGATCCACTTAGTACCAATTGTTGGTCTATCGTGGGGCCTAGGAACAAGGTGCCAAACTTGGTTGCGCTCAAATTGATTGAGCTCCTCTTGCATGGCTAACAACCAATATGAATCGGCCTCGGCTTCGAGGACTTTCTTGGGTTCAACATGAGAAATAAAAGCATAGTGCCCACAAAAATCATGAAGTTTAGAGCGAGTGGTTACCCCTTTAGATACTTCACCTATAACGAGATCCTTGGGATGATGTGGATTGTATCTCCAATCCTTTGAAAGTTGTTGAGTAGGCTCCACTTCAATTGTTTGAATTTTATTTCCTTGAGCCTCTTCTACTTTAGCTTCACTTCCTTCATCATCCTTTTGTTGGCCCATAAGGTTACACTCTCCATTTGCTTAGAGTTTTGATGATAACAAACCAAATAAGAGCTATTTGGTAGTAATAAGTTTGTTCAAGATAAGTTTCAGGTTTGTACCATATTTGGAGGCCATTGCTTAGCTATTGCAAGAAATTCTAGGTTCATGGAGACAAGAAGGCTTTTTGCACATCAAGAAAGGAACTTAGAAGAGAAGGCTCTAGCAAGGCATTGCATGGCTTAAGACTTCAAGATTGCTCAAGATAATTCATTAGATTTGTTTCTAGGTTTATAGTTTTGTTAAAGAATAGTGAATAGGTTTGAAGCTCTAACACACACGTTTTTGCACACATTTTATTTCTAATTTTATTCCTTACAATATGTACAAAATATTTTAGCATACAATCTTCTGCCTACAAATTCATTTTCATGTTTTATACATATGGCTATTCAAAAATATTTTTTAAAAAAATCAAATTCCCTTCAAAATTCTGTTTATGTTTTGGCTTTTGACCTGAGCCGGTCGACCGACCCAGTCGGCCGACCCTGTGTCAGGTCAAGTCGGTTGACCAACCCAGTCGACCGAGGTTCTGGCAGCAGTGCGTATCCGTGTGCACGTTTTACGGTCGACCGGGCGGTCGACCGAACCTGCCTGACTGTAAGTTGTTTTGCGCTCTGTTTATTTCGGTCGACCGGGCCGGTCGACCGGTGGCCTGTAACGGTCAAATTTTTTGAACTCCGGTCGACCGACCGGTCGACCGAGAGAGCGTTTGAACAGTAACGGCTATTTTCTGAGCTGTTTTATTTTTGTCTTTTTCTCTCCTAAACATGTTTAAGTGATATATTTTGAACTTAATACTTCCTAATTACCTTTAAGTGGGTTTACTAATTAATCCCTAGCCCTCTCCTATAAATAGGGGTGTTTAGGGAGAGGTTAGTTACAACAAAATTTTACAAAAATTTCAAAAAGTTTAAGGCATTCAAAAGAGATTCTTTTCTTGGTTTTTGTGCTGAAAATCTCACTCATTTTCTGAAGTGTTTTTTTTTAAAAAACTCTCTGATTTCTTATTCTTTTCCCACTTACAACAAGAGCTTCAAATCCTACTCATTGTTCTCTAAGGACCTTGTAAGGAAGAGAATTTTCAAGAGAGAGTTTGTGGTCTTTTGACTACTAAGAGATTACTTGTACTTGAGATTGTGGAGTTGGGTACTCCGGTGTATTTGTAATATCTTTGTGATAGTGAAAGTAGTTAGAAATCCTTCTTGGGAAGGCGGGGACGTAGAGCTGGGTGCTTGAACCTCGGAAAAATTCTCGGTGTTTGCGTTTGTTTTACTTACTCTTTCTTCTTGCTTTACTTTCATTGCTCTTATTTGCTCTCAATCTTCATTGCAATATTCACTTGTCAATCATAGTCCTATACAACAAGGTTGCATTGCACACCTCCAACTCATTTCAAGAGGAATCAGGGGAAGGAGTTCAGAACCCTTTGCGGGGCATTCGGCTCTTAGTCTTGTTTTGGGCGATTGTTGCATCACGTTTTTAAATTGTGCATTGATTAGCATTATCACCTATTCACCCTCCCCTCTAGGTGATTTTCAATTGGTATCAGAGCTTGGACTCTATGTTTGGCTTAACATCCTTAGAGAGATCCTTAAAATTTGCTAATCAACATTTGCATTCCATCATTCATACACTAGTAAACATGGCCGATAACATCAAAACCCCTCCTAAATTTGATGGACTTAATTTCCCTATTTGGAAGGTTAGGATGACTATTTTCTTGCAATCTTTAGGTAGCTTAGTAGCTATATCCTTGACCAAACCCTATGTAGTACCCGATAGTGATGAAAGTACATGGACCGACTTTACCTTTAGAGAATATGAGGCTAACTCCAAGGCCCAAAATTCCCTCTTAACCGCCTTGAATGAGGACGACCTTACATGGGTAATACATTGCCAATCCGCCTATGAGATTTGGCAACATTTGTTAGTCACACACGAGGGGATTTCACAAGTTAAGAGAGCTAAGATAGATCTCTTGAGGTCCCAATATGAATCTTTTAAAATGATTGATGATGAATCTATGATTGTATGATTACAAGGTTACTAAAATTATCAATGCTCTTTCTTCTTTAGGTGATGATATTTCAAACGATCAAAAGGTGCGAAAAGTGATTCGGGCTCTTCCTTCTTCATGGGAGATAAAGGCCACCACCTTGAAAGAATTGAACGACAAGGATGAAATGGACCTCATTAGTCTCATTGGGAACTTAAAGACCCATGAGATGGAAAAGAAGGCAAGAGAAGAAGCCGCTCCGCTAAAGAAGAAATCCATAACCTTCAAGTCTTCATCCACTCTTGATGACGATGAAGAAGATGAAGAAGATGATGAGGAGCTCTCCCTTCTTGTGCGAAATGTCAAAAGAATGTACCGGAAGAACAAGCTCAACTTCCGAAGGAAATTTGAAGGTAAAGAGGAGAGAAGAATTATTTGCTACAATTGCCGAAAGCCCGGACATATCATGGCGGATTGCCCGGAGTTCAAGAAGAAGATGACTTCCTCCTTCAAGCCAAAGAAGCCGGTGAAAAAGAAAGCGTACAAAGCAACTTGGGATTCGGAAAGCGAGTCCGAAGAAGAGGTGGATACGGCAAACATGTGTTTCATGGCAAACACACCAAAGGTAACCCCACAACCTCTTGATGATGAAGAAGATGAATTAAGTATAGAAGTTCTTGTACATGCTTTTGTTGAACTCTCCGAAACCTATGATAATAAAAAGATTGAATGCTCTAAATTGGAAAAGAAAGTTGCTTTTCTTAAAAATCAACTTGCTATGGTTTCTAAAGAAAAAGGTGAACTTTCTTCCAATCTCATTTCTATTCAAAAAGAATTTAGTGCTCACAAAGTTTCTTGCAAAGCAAAATTTCCTATGATTGATGAAAAAGAAATTTCTTCTTTAAAAACTTAAATGGTTGATTTTGAAAAAGTTTTGAAAGATTGTGCTTTTAACACAAAGAAACTTGAAGAAAAGTTTTCTAAAAAGCACACTTTTCATGTTAAAGATTCTCATGCCAAGATTCCTCATGCTCACACTACACACCACACTCATGCTAAATCCACACATGCTCACAAGTCTCACACTCACTATGCTTTTAAATATGGTAGAGTGTATAGATGTACTTATTGTGGTAAAAATAGACATTTGGCTAAGTTTTGTTATGACCAAGTAAATAGATCAAATAATCTTGTTGGGTTCATGGAACTAACTCTTTAGGACCCAAGAAAATGTGGGTACCAAAATCAAGTCCTAAATTATTTGATGTAGGTACACACCAAGGCTCGAAGACGTAAGGAGCGGTGGTACCTTGATAGTGGTTGTTCAAGACACATGACATGGGACATCAACAACTTTACCACCCTATCAAGGTACATGGAAGGTGGCACCGTCACCTTCGGGGATGACTCCAAGGGCACTATCATTGGTATAGGTAACATTCAAATTGGTGCATCCCTATTATAGAAAATGTTGTTCTAGTCGATGGTTTGAAACATAACTTGCTTAGCATTAGTCAACTTTGTGACCGTGGACTTAAAGTTGTTTTTGATGATTCTTCTTGCAAGATTTTTGATGTTAAATCCGATGATTGTATTCTTACCGGTTTTCGTAAAATTAATGTTTATATCATTGACATGCTTAATTTAGATTGTTCTACTAAATGCTTGAATGCTTTTGATGAAAATTCTTGGCTTTGGCATAGAAGATTAGGACATGCATCTTTTGACCATCTTTCTAGGATTAATTCAAAGGAATTAGTGAAGGGTATTCCGTGCTTGAAGTTTGAGAAAGACCGCATTTGTGGTGCGTGCCAACTTGGGAAACAAACCAAGTCTTCCTTCAAACCAATCAAGGATATCATGTCAACTAGGCCTTTAGAATTAATTCATATGGATCTTTTTGGACCAACTAAAACTAAGAGCTTAAATGGTAGTAGATTTGCATTTGTTTTAGTTGATGATTTTTCCCGTTTCACTTGGGTTTTCTTTTTGGAACACAAAGATCAAACTTTTTCTCATTTCAAAGTTTTCCGAAAAAGGGTTGAAAAAGAAAAGGGTTTTTCGATTTTGAAAATAAGGAGTGATAGAGGTGGTGAGTTTGTTAACCAACTCTTCATGACTTATTGTGATGAAAAGGGAATCAAGCATGAAATGTCTTGTCCTAGAACTCCACAACAAAATGAGTTGTAGAAAGGAAAAATAGAACACTTCAAGAGATGGCTAGGACAATGATAAGTGAATATGACCTCCCTCAATATTTATGGGCCGAGGCCGTAAACACCGCATGCTATATTTCAAATCGTATTTATTTGTGTAAAAATTCTTCCAAAACTTCTTTTGAAATGTATCATTCTAGAAAACCAAATGTTGCATATTTTAAGGTTTTTGGTTGCAAGTGTTTTGTTTTGAATACTAAAGATAATTTGGGTAAATTTGATGCTAAGGCTTATGAAGCAATCTTTGTTGGATATTCTACTACTAGCAAAGCTTATAGAGTATTCAATAGATCTTCACTTACCATTGAAGAATCCATGCATGTTAAATTTGAAGAATCTAATGTGGTTGTTGAGAATGTTGTAGAGATTGACCCTTTAGGTGAAGACATGGAGAGACTATCCTTGAAGGACTCACCCGCTCAAGAAGAAAAGCAAGAACCTATTGGTGATGTTCAAGAGGATAAAGAGGAAAGCTCTCAACCGCTTCCTAAAGCTTGGAGATACGCCACAAATCATCCCAAGGAGCTCATCTTAGGTGATGCATCTAAAGGGGTAACAACTCGCTCCAAACTCCATGACCTATGTGGTAACTTTGCTTTCATTTCTCATTTTGAACCCAAAAATATCCTCGAAGCCGAGGCGGACTCATATTGGTTGCTAGCCTTGCAAGAGGAACTCAATCAATTTGAGCGCAACCAAGTTTGGCACCTTGTTCCAAGGCCCCACGATAGACCAATAATTGGTACTAAGTGGATCTTTAGAAACAAGATGGATGAGTCCGGAAATGTCATTGGAATAAAGCTAGGTTAGTGGCCCAAGGTTACACTCAAGTTGAGGGAATTGACTTTGAGGAGACCTTTGCACCCGTAGCACGGCTTGAAGCCATACAGATGACACTAGCTTTTGCATCTTTCAAAAATTTTAAACTTTTTCAAATGGATGTGAAAAGTGCATTTTTGAATGGTTTTATTAATGAAGAAGTTTATGTTTCTCAACCTCCCAGTTTTATTGATCATGTTCATCCGATTTGTTTTTAAACTTGATAAAGCTTTGTATGGATTGAAACAAGCTCCAAGAGCTTGGTATGAAAGGCTTTCTAGTTTTCTCATTTTAAATGATTTTGTTAAAGGCAAAGTAGACACAACTCTCTTTACTAAGCATGTTGATAATGACATTTTAATTGTGCAAATTTATGTTGATGATATAATTTTTGGTTCCACTAATGAGTTTTTATGCAAGGAGTTTGAAAAGGTCATGCAATGTGAATTTGAAATGTCTTCCATGGGTGAGTTGAATTCTTTCTTGGAATCCAAATCAAGCAATTACAAGATGGGAACTTCATTTGTCTAGCCAAGTACGCAAAGGAACTCGTAAAGAAATTTGGACTTGAAGACTCAAAAGCTTGCAACACTCCATGGCAGTTACAACCAAGCTTGATAAGGATGACCAAGGTAAAAATGTTGATATTAAATTGTTTAGAAGCATGATAGGTAGTCTTTTGTATTTGACGGCAAGTAGGCCGGACATAATGTTAGTGTGTATCTTTGTGCTAGATTTCAATCGTGTCCTAAAGAGTCCCATCTTATTGCGGTAAAACGCATTATTCGTTATATTAAGGGCACAATTAGAATGGGTCTATGGTATCCTAAAATCGGAGATTTCTCAATGACGAGTTATTCGGATGCCGACTATGCGGGTTGTAGAGTAGATAGAAAGAGTACTAGTGGGACATGTCAATTTCTTGGTAATTGTCTTGTTTCATGGTCCTCTAGGAAACAAAATTCCGTAGCTCTCTCAACCGCAGAGGCGGAGTATGTTGCCGCGGGGGCTTGTTGTGCGCAAGTCCTTTGGATGAAACATACTCTCCTTGATTATGATTTGCATTTTGATCATATAAAAATATTTTGTGATAATACTAGTACTATACATATGACAAAGAATGCAAATCAACATAGTAAGACCAAGCACATTGAGATTAGATATCACTTTCTTAGAGATCATTTTGAGAAAGGAGATAAAGATATTGATTATGTTTCTACGGATTTGCAACTTGCCGATATTTCACTAAACCACTTGATTTTGCTAGATTCTCCTTTATTTGTGGTGAACTTAATGTTTGTGTAATTGAATAAAAATATTTTTCTTGACCCTTTTTGATGTATAACAAAAAGGGGGAGAATGAGTTAGTTTATGTTGTTGATTTTGAGAAAAGGGGAGAATGAGTTTATGTTGATTATGAGTTCATATGGTTTTGGTTCCATATGTGTTTTTGGTTTTTGATGTATTCTTATGAACTCTTGTTTTAAGTTTAAAGTGTTTTTCAAATGATTTTTAGTCTTATGATTTTTAGTCTTATGGTTTTGTTTGCAATCTACATTGTTTTTCTTTGTTGTTTGTTTATTATAGAATAATTTGAGGGGGAGCTTTCTCCTCCCCTACATTTTTGCTTATAGCCTATTTGTTTTGTCATCATCAACAAGGGGGAGATTATTGGCCTATAAGGTTACACTCTCCATTTGCTTAGAGTTTTGATGATAACAAACCAAATAAGAGCTATTTGGTACTAATAAGTTTGTTCAAGATAAGTTTCAGGTTTGTACCATATTTGGAGGCCATTGCTTAGCTATTGCAAGAAATTCTAGGTTCATGGAGACAAGAAGGCTTTTTGCACATTAAGAAAGGAACTTAGAAGAGAAGGCTCTAGCAAGGCATTGCATGGCTCAAGACTTCAAGATTGCTCAAGATAATTCATTAGATTTGTGTCTAGGTTTATAGTTTTGTTAAAGAATAGTGAATAGGTTTGAAGCTCTAACACACACGTTTTTGCACACATTTTATTTCTAATTTTATTCCTTACAATATGTACAAAATATTTTAGCATACAATCTTCTGCCTACAAATTCATTTTCATGTTTTATACATATCCCTATTCAAAAATATTTTTTTAAAAAAAATCAAATTCCCTTCAAAATTCTGTTTCTGTTTTGGCTTTTGACCTGAGCCGGTCGACTGACCTAGTCAGCCGACCCTGTGTCAGGTCAAGCCGGTCGACCGACCCAGTCGACGGAGGTTCTGGCAGCAGTGCGTATCCGTGTGCACGTTTTACGGTCGACCGGGCGGTCGACCAAACCTGCCTGACTGTAAGTTGTTTTGCTCTCTGTTTATTTCGGTCGACCGGTGGCCTGTAACGGTCATTTTTTTGAACTCCGGTCGACCGAGAGAGCCGTTTGAACAGTAACGGCTATTTTTCTGAGCTATTTTATTTTTGTCTTTTTCTCTCCTAAACATGTTTAAGTGATATATTTTGAACTTAATACTTCCTAATTACCTTTAAGTGGGTTTACTAATTAATCCCTAGCCCTCTCCTATAAATAGGGGTGTTTAGGGAGAGGTTGGTTACAACAAAAGTTTACAAAAATTTCAAAAAGTTTAAGGCATTCAAAAGAGATTCTTTTCTTGGTTTTTGTGCTGAAAATCTCACTCATTTCTGAAGTGTTTTTTTTTTAAAATTCTCTGATTTCTTATTCTTTTCCCACTTATAACAAGAGCTTCAAATCCTACTCATTGTTCTCTAAGGACCTTGTAAGGGAAGAGAATTTTTCAAGAGAGAGTTTGTGGTCTTTTGACTACTAAGAGATTACTTGTACTTGAGATTGTGGAGTTGGGTACTCCGGTGTATTTGTAATATCTTTGTGATAGTGAAAGTAGTTAGAAATCCATCTGGGGAAGGCGGGGACCTAGAGCTGGGTGCTCGAACCTCGAAAAAATTCTCGGTGTTTGCGTTTGGTTTACTTGCTCTTGCTTCTTTCTTTACTTTCATTGCTCTTATTTGCTCTCAATCTTTATTGAAATATTCACTTGTCAATCATAGTCCTATACAACAAGGTTGCATTGCGCACCTCCAACTCATTTCAAGAGGAATCAGGAGGAAGGAGTTCAGAACCCTTTGCGGGGCATTCGGCTCTTAGTCTTGTTTTGGGCGATTGTTGCATCACGTTTTAAATTGTGCATTGATTAGCATTATCACCTATCCACCTCCCCCCCTCTAGGTGATTTTCACCTTTGGCTTGCCTCTAATAGTAGGTGAGTCCTCCAAAGTAACTTTCTCCAAGTCTTCATCCAAAGAATCTATTTCTACAGCATTCTTAACAAACAAATTAGATTCTTCAAACTTAACATGTATAGATTCCTCAATAGTCAAAGATGATCTATTGAAGATTCTATAAGCTTTACTAGTATTAGAATAACCAACAAAAATTGCCTCATAAGATCTAGCATCAAATTTACCTAAATTATCTTTTGTATTTAAAACAAAACATTTGCATCCAAAAACCTTAAATATGAAACATTTGCCTTTCTAGAAAAATAAATCTCAAAAAAAGTTTTAGAAGAATTTTGCATAAGAAAACACGATTTGATATATAGCATGATGTATTAACGGCCTCGGCCCACAAATAATGTGGGAGACCATATTCACTAAGCATTGTCCTAGCCATCTCTTGTAATGTTCTATTTTTCCGTTCAACTACTCCATTTTGTTGTGGAGTTTCTAGGACAAGATAGTTCATGCTAAATTCCATGTTCTTCACAAAAAGTGGTAAAGGGTAGGTTAATGAATTCACCTCCTCTATCACTTCTTATTCTTAAAATTGAAGTATTTTTCCTTTTCAACTCTTTTCTTAATGGCTTGAAAATGTGAAAAGGGTTGATTTTTATGTTCCAAAAGAAAATTCAAGTAAAACGTGAAAAGTCATCAACCAACACAAATGCAAAACGATTCCCACTTAGACTTTTTGTTTGAGTAGGACCAAACAAATCCATATGGATCAACTCCAAAGGACGTGATGTCATGATATCCTTGATTGACTTGAAAGAAGACTTGGTTTGTTTCCCAAATTGACATGCGTCACAAACCCGGTCCTTTTGAAAATTCAAGCAAGGAATACCTTTCACCATTTCCTTTGTGTTTAACCTAGATACATGGACAAAAGAGATGTGGCCTAATCTTCTATGCCACAACCAAGAGTCATTATCGAGGGCTTTTAAACAAGTAATATTACAAGACATATTAGACATATCAATCATATAAACATTGTTTTCACGAAAACCGAAAAAATACACAAGTATTAGATATTCTATCAATAACTTTACAAACTACATTATCAAAAATAACATCAAAACCTTTATCACAAAGTTGACTAACACTCAAGAGATTATGCTTGAGGCCATCAACTAAAACAACATTTTCTATATTAAGGGGATGTACCAAGTTTAACATTACCAATACCGATGATTTTACCCTTGGCGTCATCTCCGAAGGTGATGGTGCCACCTTCATGGTATCTTGATAGGGTTACAAAGTTGTTGATATCCCAAGTCATGTGCCTTGAGCAACCACTATCAAGATACCACAATCCTCTACGTCGTTGGGCCTTAGATGGTACCTACATCTTTTAACAAAATTGTTGACTTTGGTACCCAAATTTTCTTGGGTCCTTGAAAGTTAGTGTTACGAACCCAAACATTATGATGTGTATTAAGTCTATCATAGCAAAACTTGACTAAGTGACCTTTACAGCCACAATAAGAACATAAAACACTTTACCATACATGAATGCATGATGTGTGTGTGAAGTGTGAGCATGTTTAGGGGTTTGGCATGACGTAAAGGTTGTGAAGTATGAACATGAGCATGAGCATGAGTATGACCATGAGATTGTTTCTTAGGGGCTTGTTTCTTAGGAAACATAGCCTCAAGTCTATTTTTATCAAATTCACACTTTTTCAAGACTACTCCTAAAGAATTAATTTTCTCTTTTAGCATGGTAATTTCATTTTTATCAACTTGTGAAAATTTACCTTTGCAAGATATCTTGTAGTTGTCAAAATCTTTTTGGGTGGAAACAAGAGTGGAAAATAATTCATCTTTTTCTTTAGAGAGAGTAAAAACTTGATGATTAAGAGACTCATTTTCCTTTTTCATTTTTAAATACTTTTTCTTAAGAAAATCATAGTTATGTGAGAGTTCTACAAATGCTTCTCCTAATTCATCCATGGAAAGTTCATCATCAAGAGAAGTGGTAGGGGTTACCTTGCTTGTGCCTTCATTAGCCATGAAGCACATGTTGGCGGTGTCAATTTCCTCCTCGAATTCGCTTTCGGAATCCCATGTAGCCTTCAAAGCTTTCTTCTTGTAAGGCTTCTTTGAGGTGGAGGGCTTTACTTTATCGGGCACTCCGCAACAATGTGATCCAGTCTTTGGCAATTGAAGCAAATAATTTTTCTTTCTTCTTTGCCTCCTTGCCATCTCCTTCTTCCTTGGAACTTTGCCTTGTTATACATCCTCCGAACATTCTTAACGAGAAGTGAGAGCTCTTCGTCATCTTCTTCTTCATTGTCTTCGTCAGAGTGTGAGGATTGAATCGTGAAGGCAATTGTTTTCTTCTTGGAGGGAGCCATGTCCTCCCTAGCTTTTATTCCATCTCATGGGTTTTAAGGTTCCAAATGTGACCTATAAACTCCATTTCCTCCTTGTCATTGAGTTCCTTCAAGGTGGTTGCTTTTACTTCCCAAGAAGGAGGAAGAGCCCGGATGATCTTTCTTACTCTTTGGTCATTGTCGATAGCATCACCTAGAGAAGAAAGTCCATTAGTGATCTTTGTAAATCGTGTAACCATATCATCTATGGTTTCATTTTCTTGCATGCAAAAGTTCTCATATTGGGACCGAAGAAGGTCTATTTTAGCCCTCTTCACATGTGAAGTCCCCTCATGTGTTACTAGCAAGTGTGTCCAAATCTCGAATGCGGATTTGCAATGGATACTCTAGAGATATCATCATCATTGAGGGCTTGAAGTAGTGCATAATGAGCCCTAGAATTGGCATCAAATTCCTTAGTCTCAATTTCGGACCAAGTGGATTCATCACCGGGGGGTGCACTAAAAGGTTTGGTCACGACCTTTGCAACTCGACTTCCTAGAGATTGCAAAAATACGGTCATCTTAACCTTCCATATGGGAAAGTTAAGTCCATCAAACTTTGGGGGGTCTTAATTCCATCGGCCATTTTTACTAAGTGAGAGTGTATGAAAAATGAATGAAATGATTAGCAAATAGAGGATCTCTCTAAGGTTGTTAAGCCAAGAGCCTAGAGACCAAGCTCTGATACCAATTGAAAAACACCTAGAGGGGGGTGAATAGGTGTAATTGCTAATCTAACAATCTTTTTAAACAATTATGAATGAATGATGCAACGATTACTCAAAACAAGACTAAGAGCCAGATACCCGGTGAAGGGCTCTGAACTCCTTCCTCGTGATTCCTCTAGATAAGAGTTAGAGGTGTGTATTGCAATCTTGTTGTATGAGTTATGATCGACAATATCAAGAAATGAATAATATGCAATGGTGATGTGCGCACAAGATATCTCACAAGTAATAGAGACAAAATCACAAACTTAGAAACAATGAGTAAAAGAGAGCAATTGAAAGTAAAGCGAAATAGAGAGCAAGAGCAAAAAGGCAATCGCAAACACAAGTATTTATTCCGAGGTTCGAGCCACCGCTCTACTCCCCGCCTTCACCGCCGTGAAGGGTTTCCACTATCCACCGAGGACTTTACAAGGTCTACCGAAGACCGGAGTACCAAACTCCACCACTTACAAACCTCTACCAAAGAGGTATCTCCACAAGAGTAACAAAAAGAATAAGTAACCAAGTGATCACAACAAAGATCACAAACTCTTTACAACACTTCTCTTTTACAACTTCCTTATAGAATGAGGATTGGAAATTTGGCTCTAGAAGTGTAGTGAGAAATAAACTCAGTTGTAAATGAAATTTTCTTGCTAACACAACTGAAAAACAAAGCCAAGAAATGAATTGAAAATAGAGAGCTTTTGAAACTTTTCTTTTCTTTTGAAAACTTTGAAAACTAGGTATATTTCTTGGTTCTTTTTGCAAGAGACCTATCTCCTCTATTTATAGGGAGAGGAAGGGATTAAAACTTATTTAATTTAAGCTTATTTGATCAGAAAATAATCCACAATACTCAGAAAAAGTCTGCCACAAAAACAGGATAAAAACAGATTTCAGAATTTCACCAAAGAGGAAAGAGCCGTTGGCAGCTGGCAGGCTTGGCGGTCGGCCGGCCCGGTCGGCCGTCAGCCCTGCTGGATATAGCCGTTGAGCTTGGGTCGACCGACCGGTCGACCGGCATAAAGAAGGAAACACAGTTTTGTATAGACGGTCGACCGGTCAGCCGACCGACAAAAAACAGAGAGCAGACTGTTTTCGGTCGGTCGGCCGGTCGGCCGACCGACAGACGTGCACAAGCGTGCACGTCCTGGACACAGGACCCGGTCGACCGGTCCGGTCGGCCGGTCCAGCCTGAAACAGAAAAATACAGAGGGAATTTGGACTTGAAAATTTTTGAAAATAATTTTGTAGGTATATGTAGCTAAGTATCATGCTGTAAAGATAGTTACACATGGTGTAAACAAGATATAAAATTTGTAAGGATTTTGAATCATGTATAAGAATCAAGGCATCAACTTAAAGAAATATCAAAACTAAAAACTGTATTTTGGAAATGTGTGTGTGTGTGTCTTAGAGCCAGTATTCTACAAACTCAAACTTTAACAAACTATATCTTACATTGGTTCTAAATGACTACAAGATCTTCAAGTGGGCTTCTCCATATGATCTTGCAAGCTTGATACTTGAGCTCGAAATGAGTTGACTTGAGTCAAAACCACGTTCCTTTAGGGAAGAAAACTCCTAGAATCATTAGAACCCTGAAACACACTAAAATAATAAACATGATTAGTACAAATAACTACATATGTTTTGTAATCATCAAAACACACTAAAACGGGTGATTGTAACCTTGGGCCAACATTTTGAACCCAAAAACTTTTTGCTGAAAAATACTTATGGAGTATGAAATTTTTCTCTCTAAAAATCTTGTTCAAAACCAACTCTTGAATGGGTATATATAGCCCTCAAGAGAATCTGCCCGTGGCAGCTGACAAGGCCCAGATTGGCCTTCGGTCGACCGGCCAAGTGTCAAAAATATGACCGTTAAGCCCATCGGTCGACTGCCCGGTCGACCGCGCCCAGAACCAGAGAGCAACGGCTCTCTGGCTGGTCTACCGCCCGGTCGACCAAGCCAACCCGAGAGTGGGTTGACTTCAATCAGTCGACCGCTCGGTCGACCGGCCAAGCAAGCTGGCCTGCGTGCACGTCCTTGTGCACGCCGGTCGACCGGTCCGGTCGACCGGCCCGGTCGACCACTAGAGCCTGGCAGGGCAATTTCAGAACTTGCAAACTGGGTTTTAATTATCAAATAAATCCCATAAAATCTCTAAAAATTCACTAAAATAGTTTCAGTATAATTTGATATACAAACATGTTTGAGTAAAATCAAACCATGTTACAAACATTTTGAACTATTTTTGTAACTTAGAAATTTTGCCGAATACCAAAATCCGTATTTTTCAAAACATAGATTTTGAAATGGAAATCTGATTTTTCTAAAACACGTCTAAATACAAAAACATGATATTGAAAAAACATCTAAGCATGTTGTATATGGACATAATCCAATATATATGAAAGAGATATATATCTATGTTTTTGACATTAAATCCGAAATAAGTTTTGTCTAAAATACCAAAACTCCAAACTCATGAAATAGACTATATAACTAAGTTTGTTTAAATAGTTGAAGCATAGATGTATATAGAACAAATCTAATATACATTAAACCATGTAAACTTGTTTTGATTCTATCTATTCATGAAAACTAAGATCGGTTAAACCGAAAACTGAAACCAAAAACATGAAACTTTTGTGTGTGTTGTGAGGCATATCACACTATCTAATCTTTAATAATGGATCAAAACTATAAACTAAACTATGTATCGAAGTCTTCTTGTAGAGCGTCGTCTCCAAGTCAACTCGATCCAAACGTGATCCACCGAGCTTGACTCCAACGAGTGCTAGATATGAACTTTGACGCTCAGGCTCTTGAATCACCGTGTGAAAGCTCCAAAACACTTTGTTGAAGCTAATCACCTACTAAATCTTGGTTAAGTATCTGAAACTAAATATCACAAAATTATTAGTAAACTATAACTACATGAGTTAATCATCATCAAAAGTAGAGTGGAAGGCCTCTGGGCCAACACTTATTTCAAAAAAAATTTAAAGAAAGGGAAAAGTTCCTATAGAAAAAGAAAAAATTCTAAAAAAGTAGTGAAAAAGAAAGAAAATCTAAAAAACTCTATGTTAGTAAGCCCTACCCCACACTTATCTTATGCATTGTCCTGAGTGCATCGTGAATGTATGTATACATGAAACAAATAGAGAGGGTAGAAAAATCACCTCAAGGTGATGGTTCCGGTGGTAGTTTGATTGGCCCATGAAATTCGACCTAATCCAAAGATTATGGAGTCCGGAGGAACCCACCAGTAACCCAGTAATATAACCCACTATAATGATGTATGCATTTATGATTTTTATTAAGAATTTTACCCCATCTAATTTTCAAATTTTAAAAATAATTTCAGAGTCATTATTATCAACACCTTTATCCAAAAATAGAGTATGAAAAATGGAATGATGATTGATCTGGAATCAGGAAGGATATGAACTACAATCGACTCAGGGAATTGACTAAAGTTAAGTAAAGATTCAAGAGTCAAAATTTGTTCAGGAAGTGGGTCCAAATCAAGAAGTTGAAACTCTAATCCACATTCATTTTTTCACAACGGAATGTGATTTTCTAAGATGAGTGATTCCAGCTCAAGAATGACAGGTATGGGAATCAAAACTGACTCTAAAATATTACTCAAATCGGGTAGCAAAACAGAAGTCAATATTGATTCAGAAATTTGAATTGGATCACAAATTTGAGAATCTAGGTCACATTCCTCATTGAGTTCAATTTCATAAAAATGAGAACTTATCAATTTATCAATGAGACTTTCAAAAGTATAAAATTGGTCAAGTTCAATATGATGATCATGAAAGATTTGTGATTCAATTTCACGATGGACTGGCACAGGATCCAATGTTAACTAAGACAAAAGATTGAAGTGAGGTAAAGATACCGGAGTCAATATTGAATCAGAAAGTAGAATTAAATTACAAAGTTGAGGCTCAACATCACATTCATGCTCAAGTTCAATCTCAGGAAAGGGATAGTTTGCCAAAATGTCAATATGGTTCTCAAAATTCTGATTTTGGTCAAGTTCAAATGGGTGTGCTGAAATTGAATCTTAGTTTCTAAAACAACATGAGTCCTGGGTCAAATCAATGGAGTTAGAAAAATCTGAATTGTTCAAAGGTTGATAAGATAGAGTTTTCTCATTCCTATAAATGCTAACCAATTGACTCAATTATTTTTTTAACCTATCGATAGACTGGGCAAAAGATTTTTAAAATTATTGTGAGGTCTCATGCAAGATTTCTATACACTTTTCTAGCTCAGATTTTTCTTCGAATGGTTGTTCTAGAAAGAGAGTGTAGGAATCTTGATTTTAAAAAATTTGTGAAGATTGTGAGTTCAATAAGTTTTGAGATTATCGCTCGGACTCATGCAAGAGTTCCTTAATCAAGTCTAAGATGGATGGTTGATCATTTTGAAGAGGTGGGCTAAGTTAGACTCTTCAAAATATTATAGAATTAGGGAGGCTAACATTTTTTGAAATTGTCGCTCAGCCTCTTGCATGTTGGCTTCTATACTCTTTTCAAACTCAAAATTTTCTTCTATGTGTGGTTCTGAAAAAGGAGTATAGGAAGCAAAATCAGGAAATGAATATTGTGAAATTTGTGAAAATTGTGGACAAGGTGGTTGAAAATTTGACTTGGAGGAGATGAATCCCCAATGACTCTGTGACGAGTTGAAATTATTTTTGAAATTTTGGTCACCAGATAAGCGGTATGGGTTATATTGAGTTAAATACATCTAATCCAGATTATATAGTTATTTCATGTTTTTCAAAGCTGGGTTGGAGCCATTTGATAATGAGGTTGATGTGACATATGAATTCATATTAGGATTGGAAAAATTGTTATTATTGAATTCCATTTCACAAACAATTACTAACAAAAAAACAAAACAAACAAACAAATAAAAAGAAAGAAAAAACAAAACCAAGCCTATAGTTGGTTGACCAAGATCTAGACAAGTCCTAACTAGGCGATTTCCCGGAGGAGGTTGGTGTATGAATCCGACCACAATCTAATCAGCTAAGAAGGGGTAAAATACGGTGGGAGGTCTTCATGCGTAAGTAACGGGCCTTAATTGCACCAAACCACGGTATCTTTGAGGTGTAACCCCTTAATCCCCAACCCTAGACACTGATTTAACAAGAGCAAGATTCAAAATAAGTTCCACCCTCGGTTGATCTCTTAATGAGTCAGAGATATCCCTAAGGGCCAATGTCTATCAATCTTTATTTCGGCTTGGGTTGTGTGAGAGAGGAAGTGATTTTTGGGCTAAAGAAGGGTAATGAAATCTCCACCTTATCTTGTATTAGGTTATGCCCTCAAGTCTAATTCGTGCAAGTGTGTAATATAGACAAGAATAACACACAAAGTGAGTAAATCACCCATGTGTTTGTCCTATGCTATATGCAATGCCAAATGTACACCTCTGTTCAGATCACAACAACAGAACAAATACTGTAGATTAGAATTGAAATTGACAGGTGCCTAAATGCAAATGCCTAAACCGTTTTAAAAGCGTCCAAATACCATTTTTTAGTTTATTTAATTTATTATAGTGTGCAGGTAATCAAAGCAGATAATTAGCAGAAGAGTAGAATGATATCTGCAACTTGCAAATTCCCTACAAAAGACAAAGTATAATTGCCACAAAATTGTTGTGTTTCGCGATTTTTCTTTGATTTCTGCGGCAAAGTTTTAGAAGCATGCTTTCTGCTTTCTAGAGCAGGGAGAGGCATCCGCAATGTTAAAATACTGTAAAAATTGCCCTGCACACCAAAATAGAGAAGAAAATGTTAACAGAAACGTGAAAAC